>JAJIBD010032148.1:0-88752 GCA_021461705.1 Cryptotis parvus
CTATTAGCTAAATGCATTTCATGCTATTCTACTGCATGGTAACTGGGAAAATATATAACTACTCTGCTCTGTGGAGCTCTAAAAATGGACATCATTCCTTCCTTTCCTCTACTACAAGTTACTTTACATTTTAAACAAGGTAACAGCTGAGATGCTGGGCAACTGCAAGGCAGGCACAAATATAAGGCCCGAGTAGTTGCCACCTCCTCCGTACCTGCTACCTCAGGAATCGGCCTACCTCTCATAATCACAGCAGGGTCTTCAACCTTCGACCTGATGAGATTCACCCGATCACGGTAGCTAGATTATCCACACTCATCTTGTTAACACCACAGTTCAGCTGGATTTCATGTAGGAACCTGCAGACAAACAAGGAACCCCAGTGTAGAAAACATTAAGTTGCCATAAGGAAACACTTTGAAGTACCAATGAGATCTCAGGGATGGAGGCTACCTCTCTGCCCCTGGTCTCATAAAAGTGACTACAGCAAGTACATGATCTTCCCAAAGATATAAGATGAAGCAAAAGTTAGTAGGTGTCTGCCCAGCCTTGGCAGAGACTAGGATGAGGGCTGGAGGGGCATCACATCAGCAGGACCCAAGGATACAGTTTACGTGGTCGGTGGGGGACTAATAGGACTAAAATGTGCACACATAAGATCCTTGTCTTGGTTGTAAGTTTAGGTCTCAGGCTTTTCCACACTCATGTTATTCAAGTGTCCAGAGAGAAAAAAATGATCGAGAAGATACCAGAGACAGAATCTCTGGAGTCTGCTTGATCTCATCCTTTGTTACAATTCCAAGTACAGGGTCAAAGAGACAGTACCGTGGGTAAGGAGCTAGTTTTACACATGTCCAGCCCAGGTCTGATGCCAGGCACAATACATGGTCCCCTGTACACCACCAAGAGCGATCCTGAGCACAGTGCCAGAAACACGTCCTGAGCACCACAATATGTAACCCCACACACACCAACAAACAACAATTTATCAGCAAATAAATTTCCAAAACTCCACTCTAAGAATATTTTACAAAGGATAGGTTGACATAACACTAAATTCTAAGCATAGAAAAATTAAAAAGCAAAGCGCATTCAAATGAGGAAACAGCATGGAAGATGATGGAGTCATTTATAATCCTATTTGATGGCATAAAGGAAATACAATGTATAAAGTTATTAAAGCAGGACACAACTATATATAACTAAAATTTGGTGCAAAATTGTTCATATACATGTATATATATATGTATATATTTAAAGATCTATATGGAGAGAAAAAAATCCAGAAACATACACATCTGAGTATTAATAGTAATTTTTATGGTGGTACTATAATATATATTTCTTATTTTAAATGTTATTTTTTACATAAGAGGGAGAGAGATGCAGAGACAGAGAGAGAGATAGAGAGAGAAAGAGAGGAAACTGGGGTACCTGCTATTAAGGCGGCCTGGGGGCGGGAGGGGGAGGGGTACATTGGTGGTGGAAATGGGGCACTGGTGGAGGGATGGGTGCTGGAATACTGTATTACCAAGAACCAATTATGAACACCTTTGTAATTGTATGTTTCACGGTGGTATAATAAAAAAATTTTTAAAAAATAAATGTTATTTTTTACAAATCAGAACTGCATCGTCTTTATAATATGGATATTGCAACAAATTAATTTTTTAAAAGATCAATTTTAGCTCTTTCTGGCATGGCGATTCAGTTCCCAACTCATTCAGGTCTGAGTTAATTCACAAGTTACACACTACACAGAAAAGCCTCACAGCAGATCCTAGGAAAGGTATAGTAAAGGTTGGCCAGAACTAAATGTCTCTGGGGTACTGGCATAATCTAGAATCATGAAGAAACCTAGAATCATCTAGAAACATTAGAAGGATTCTAGTTTCTCTCATAAATCTCCAGATTGGGCAGTTGGAGAACTTTCCTGAGGAGGAAGTGTCCATTTTTGCCTACTTATTAGAATCTTAAAAGATACATATCCTGTGGAATGGAATACTACTCAACTATAAAGAAGAAATCCTGCTATTTGTAATAACATGGATAAAGCTGATGCTTGATGAACTCAGAGAAAAATAAACACATACATGGGTATATGATATGCTAAAAATGAATGAAAAGAAGAGAATAAAATCAAAGTTATGAGACTACTAGAACAAAATAATAGCTACTAGAAGGGAAGAAGGTGGGTAGTAGGGGCACTAGGTAAAATGGGTCATCCCACTCTCACCACTTCTATTCAATATAGTACTGGAAGAACTTGCCATTGCAATCAGAAAAGAAAAGGAAATTAAGGGCATCCAGATAGGCAAGGAAGAAGTCAAGTTATCACTATATGCAAATGATATGATATTATACCTAGAAAACACTAACCTCTCTACCAAAAAGCTCCTAGAAACAACAGATACCTATAGTAGAGTGGCAGGGTACAAAATCAATATGCAAAAGTCAATGGCTTTCCAATATACAAATAACAAGATAAGATATATTAAGAAAATGTCTCACAATGTGTGCCACAGAAAATCAAATACCTAGGAATCAGCTTAATTAAGAGTATAAAGGACCTATACAAAAGAAAACTACAAAATGCTGCTTCAAGAAATAAAAGAGGACATAAGGAAATGGAAACATATTCCCTGCTCATGGATGGGGGAGAATTAACATTGTCAAAATGGTAATACTCCCTAGAGCTTTATACAGATTCAATGCAATCCCTATTAGGATACCCATGACATTCTTCAAAAAAAAATTGACCAAACGCAACTGAAATTTGTATGGAATAATAAACCCCCATGGATAGCTAAAGCAATCCTTGGGCAAAAGAAGATGGGAGGCATCACCTTTCCCAACTTCAAACTGCACTACAAAACTGTAGTAATTAAAACAGCATGGTATTGGAGTAAAAAATAGACCTGTGACCTATGGAATAGAGTTGCATATCCTTACACCCATTCTCAAATATTTGATCATTTAATCTTGATAAAGGAGAAAAAAGTATGAAATGGAGTAAGGAAAGCCTCTTCAACAAGTGATACTGGGAAAACTGGACAACTAGGTGTAAAAAAAATGTACTTAGACCTCTGTCTAACACCATGCACAAAATTCAGATCAAAATGGATTAAAGATCTCAATATCAGACCTGAATCCATAAAGTGCATCAAAGAAAATATAGGAAAAACCCTCCATGACATTGAAGCTAAAGGCATCTTCAAAGATGAAACACCACTAACGAAGCAACTGGAAGCAAAGATAAACATATGGGACTACATGAAACTAAAAAGCTTCTGCATCTTAAGAAAAATGGCGACCAAAATACAAAGATAGTTCATAGAATGGGAAAGAATATTCACCCAAGACCCATTTGAAAGGGATTAATATCTCTGATATATCAGGCACTGGTAGAACTTTACAAGGAGAAACCAGCCAACGCTGTCAAAAACTGTGGAGAAGAAATGAACAGAAACTTTGACAAGGGAAGAAATTTGAATGGCCAAAAGGCCTATGAAAAATGCTCATCATCACTAATCATCAGGGAGACGCAAATCAAAACAATAATGAGTATCACCTCACACCACAGAGACTGGTACATATCCAAAAAAGCAAGGACAAGTGCTTTCGTGTATGTGGGGAGAAAGGGACTCTTATCCATTGTTGGTGGGAATGTCGACTGGTACAGCCTTTTTGGAAAACAATATGGACATTCCTCCAAAGACTATAAATTGAGCTCCCATTTGACCCAGTAATACCACTCCTGGGAATATACCCTGGGAGGCCAAAAACAACAGCAGAAACACCATCTGCACTTTCATGTTCACAGCAGCACTATTCACAATGGCCAGAATCTGGAAACAACCAGAGTGCCCAAGAACAGATGACTGGATAAAGAGACTTTGCTACATCTACACAATGGAATACTATGCAGCAGTCAGGAAAAACAAAGTCATGAAATTTTCCTAGAAATGGATGGACATGGAGAAGATCATGCTGAGTGAAATTAGCCAAAGGGAAAAGGACAGATATAGAATGAACACATTTATTTGTGGTATATAAAAAAATAGTACGATACCAGTATCCAAGGTCAGGTAAAACATGGGTCTGGAGGTCTTGTCAGTGTGTGGGAGTCAGAGGTTAGGTAAGACATAGAAGGGAACAATGTACTAATAATTGTTGGAAATGATAGTACCAGCCTAGAACTGAGCATTGAATATAGACAAAGGGATATACATGATAACCTCTAAATGTATGTATTGCAAGCCACAATGTATATGAGAAGGAAAAGAGAGAGAGAGAGAGAGTGTGTGAGAAAGAGAGAGAGGTAAAGTGCCTGCATAGAGGCAGGCTGGGGAGGGAGGGAATCAGGGGACATTGGTGGTGTGAAATGGGCACTGGTGGAGGGATGGGTGCTGGAACACTGTGTGACTGAAACCCAAACATGAACATCTTTGTAATTTAATATCTCACGTTGGTATAATAATTTTTAATAAAATAAAATAAAATTTGCCAAATCCATGGTGTTGGATGGAATCTAGAATTCTGCAGACAAGCAAGATAGTATCTATCGATGCTAATTCTGAAGGAAATCTGTGTATTGTTATCAACCAAAATCACTTCACTTCAAACATTTATTCTATGGACACTTGTTAGTGCTATGTCACTGGAGCCAAACTTCAAGGGTCAAACCAGCTTCTCTGAGGTGTTTGCACAGGGTGGGGCTGAGCCCTGGAGTTGAGGTTGGGGACTCACCTGCAGATGTAGCTCAGAAGGTTGTAGTTGTCTCGAGGAAGGATGGAAAGCTGTTTCATCAACTCCTGCTGAGCCTGAGAAGAGATTTTTTTTCTTAATTTGGTAAGTTTACATGCTCAAAGATATTACCAACATTTGAAAAATCCTGCTTACTGCCAGGGAAGAAGCCTGGAACATATCTAGCATATTTGAACAGAAACAATATGTGGTAAGTCACCCCTGTTACAGAGTTTGGGGAGTTCCAAAAGACTCAGAATAACTACACAATTATTAGGGAGTTGCAAAAAAAGAGACTATAGTTTCTTCCAGTGTGTGTGTATAAATATATGTATGTATGTATGTATGTATATACATAAATTTGTCTATAGTGAGGTCCCTTTTCTTGGACTCAGATGTACTCAAAGGAGAGGATTAGTTGTACTTGGACTTGTAATAACTTTGCTTCATGAATTCTTTAGATGTCACAATTCAAAAAAGACTTAGACAAAAATTAAATTCCTTCAAGCCACTTTTTTAAAACATTTTATTATACCACCGTGAGATATACAATTACAACGTTGTTCACATTTGGAGGTTTTGGTCACACAGTGTTCCAGCACCCCGCCCTCCACCAGTGCCCATCACCCACCACCCATGTCCCCAATTCCCTCCCCCTCCCATGTCCTGCCTAAATGGCAGGTTCTCTCGCCTCTCTCTCTCCCTCTCTCTCTCTTCCTTCTCCTACACATCGTGGGTTGCACTACCTACACTTAGAAGCCATCATTTGCTTTTTTTGTCTGTATTTAATGCTCAGTTCTATGTTGGTATCAGACCTTTTGACATTTATTCACACATGTTCCCTTCTCTATCTTACCTAACCTCTGACTCCCACGCGTTCAAGCCACTTTAAAGTAATACGGACGATACTTCTGAGAACATGATCTTGCAGAGAACTGCTGACCAAGGACAGGCTGCCCAGCTGAAGACCAAGTGAGAGACTGTACTGTGTTCACCATGTGGTGTCCCTGAGGATCAGGCACAGGTATACGAAGAACACGTAGCCAGGGACAGGGGGGACAGGAAGTTTTGTCCTGCTCTTTCCAGCTGTACTACTCTCTGTGGCATCAACTTAACAAATGTGCACCAGTGCACCTGAATAATGCAAACTCTCCTCAGGCCAGAACCCCAACCCATACAGGCTGAGCAGCCCCCTCCCTGCTGGAGTAAACACTCTGAGAGTCTACATGTGCTTGGTGCAGACCTTCTGCTCCACAGTCTGCACACTGAGATCCCTTCACTTCACCCCTGCTTTGCTGAGGACAGTGGGGACCAGACCTCTCCCTCTATCTGCTGTCACATCTTCTCCACTGAGGAGCTTGTGCTCCCTCTGTCAGACGAGAGGTACACTGTGATGAATTAGACACAATGAGACAGCGCAACAACGGGGAAAGCAGTCTCAAGAGAGGACTTCACTGTGAGAGTCTCGGTGTCAGAACAGTAGCCATCATCTTTTTTCCTGCCCTTTGAGCTACGGGAAGGGATGCCACCTGAAACATTTGCTTCTTAGACAAATATTAAATCTCATTGGAAAAGTTTTATTACTTTACAAAAGTGTGCTGGTATATCTGTTTAAATTCAGACTTTCTCAATCTTCTTCACAACCCCACAAAGCATTAATCATGAACAAACTATAATCTATCAGATCGCGCGAGCTAATTTTTTTGTTGGAAATAGCTATAATGAATACAGCATATTAGCCACAGCATCGTCATTCACTTCCTTTCATGATGATAAATGCAAAATTATCCTTTCCTTGGGCCAACGTTGACTGTAAATCATGAGACTCTAATATAAATCTAGGTTTTTAACACATAATATATACAAAATGTATGTATATATTCTTCAGAGAGTAGGCATATTATGTTAAAAATACTTAAGTATAGCAGAGTACAGTTTTTCTCCAAATCAATAACTAGAAAAATGTCATCCATCTCTATTTTATCACTTCATTCTCAAACCAATCCCAAGAATAGCAGATGTTACTATGAAAATTGTCTGAGTATGTCCCATTAAGTACAACTGTAATTTCTATATGTGACTATTTTAATAAAATTAAATTAATAATTTGGTTTGGGAACAGGAGAGAGTACCGCAGGTAGGCCACTTGTCTTGCTTGTGGCAGACCCAGATTTGATCCCTGTCAGGCACCCCCAGGCCCTCACAAGGAGTACTTCTCGAGCATCCCTAACACAAAAAAACATCTAATTTGGTTTCTTGGTTGTTCTACAATATTTCAAGTACCCAAAAGCTAGGTGTGGCTAGTGGTGACTGTATTTGATAGTTCATAAAATCCATCATTGTAGAAAGTTCTATTGACCTAAGTAAATTGTCTCCTAGAAAATGCATGATTCGCCTAAAGGCATGATTCACCTAAATGGCATGATCCAAGTTAAATTCAGGTCTTCATATTAGTTCTTTTCCTAGGACCCACTTTGCCTAAGGGTGCTTTTAACAAAATTCCATAGACTTACAAATAAGCTCTCTCAGGTGGGGAGGAAGGTCCTGTATTAACAGTATAATGCAAAATATTCACACGCTATTTGCTTTTGCAAATCTCAGGAGCGAAAAAAGGTATCTTTAGTTGATAGCTCTATTTTATTGGTTTCTTATTAGTTGGTGTGTTTCGATCAATGAGACTCTACTGAAGTGGCTACACTATATATTCTCCATGGGAGCAAGTTATTCAAATCAAAAGTCCTGCTGGTGAACTTGCACACTCTGACAAGCAAGATGTCACAGACGGTGACTGAAAAACCTAGAGCCTAATGGAAAGAAAGCAATGAAAGCTTCCTTTCCTGGCACAATATATAGTCCTTTCAGGCTACCCCAGACCTGTTCCACATGTGCAGATGTCCTTGTTTCACCTGCCTGCCTGTTCAGTGTGAACCCCAGCAAGCATGTGACTGCATAGCTATTATACTTAATCCCCTCCTCAGAGCATCCTTTTTTCTCTTTCACTATTTTTAAAGTGACCTGAAGACATTTCATTATGGTCCTACTGTTGATTTGATTATTAAATTTCAAGAAGGGCATCTCCATGATTAACATCATTTGTCTTTTGTTGCTGTGAAAGCTTCAGCTTAACAAAGAAACAGAAGTTGCTACGAGAACAATGCTCAGTAACCATCACCAACTGCTGAAGCACTAATTCTAAGGAAACACTAACCTTTGCCTCATCAGCATTCATGAGATGCCCACAGAGCAGGAACCCTTCATATTGGCTCCAGGGAACCACGGGTTCTGGCAGGTCTCGGAGATAGAGCTTGAACAGAGAGGCCACTGTGTGGACATCTGTATCTCTGCAAAAGAAAATTTAAAAGTTTGTGAAAGTCAAACTGCAGAACTCTTCTCTTATTCCCCCTAGTGATCCACTGAAAAGAATTCCAGGTTTCAAAGGAAGGTTTGCAGCAAGTAGTCTGATAAAGATGTATCAGACCAAGAGATGTTAAAATATTTGCCCTTCCATAACAAAAACCCTAATACTTTTTATTTACCTCTTCAATCCACTTTCCTGAAAGTATAAGTTCAAGATCTACTTCATTAGGCCTCTTCATTCATCTGGTCTTCATTGCTTTCTTCTTCATCCAAGTCCCTCACAATTCAGTGTACCTTAGTCTTCAGTTTTTCATATAATCACTCCTTTATACATTTTATACCCATAGCCACTGATCTCTAATCCTTCAGAGGTTTACCATGGTTCTGGGACTCATTCACATATTGATGTGCTTATATATCAATAAAATAGATATATAAGCACTGAGATGACCTATTCAGTGCAAAATACTATGTTAGGAGCTGGGATCTCAGCAGTGAACTTGAGACCTGACCTCATTAAGCTACTGCATAGATTCAAATATTACTGATATGAGAGCAATTTATCTATGGCAACTGTGGCCTCACTGATGGCCAGTGCTGATTCAGCTAATCTGGCTGGTAGACAGGTATCTTCTCCCTCCCTCACCGTTCCATGTGCATCCATCCTGAAGGTGTGCTCCACTGAACACGACATCCTTGCCTGAATACAGACAATTCTTGGTTGAAGGTATACAAGTAACTATAATCTACTGCTAGCACCTCCAAACAATCTCTCAAGATTCAAAAATGACAAAATTATTTGAGTGTTGTGTGGTTAGAACCATGATAGGGGCAGGCCAGGATTCAGGGCTCGAAGGAAATGTGGAAAAGGAACAACTCAGAATTGGGAGTCCAGGGCAAATTCTTTAGGCAATCTCTTGAAGAGTAGCCACATCTGGCACAGAGTGGCATGGAGCCACATGGGCCACTGGTGTCAGCCTGGAGGCGGGCAGCGGAGTCTCTGTTGGAGGAGCAGATACAACACTGACAGAACTTCCTGATAAACTGAGAGCATGAGCACGTCAGGTCTCAGGTTTACAGCAGGAGCCAACAGACACAGGCAGGATCCAAAGCTGACTGGCACCAGTGTTTGTGCAAGATACAAACGGATCTTACAAAAATGTAATATGCTAAGGAACAAAGCCTGCAAAAAGGAGGAGGAGGTGATAGCATGTGAAAATTTTGTGGTATTCAGAACACATTCTCCGTAAATAACACTGACTGAACATAGCCACACTCAACTGCTTTCTCACCGTTAGAGAAACCTTGAGTGTTTATGGCAGCCTGGTCTCCAAAGCCTGAATTATTTTTCAAGTAGCCTTATAAGAGAAGCCAACTGACTCCTGGCTTATAGAACTTCTACTGTATACACTGCATATATTCCACAGCCCTGTAAGAGAAAATATGCCTCACCATGCCATAGACTTGAAGCCCCTCAGTAGCAAACTGATTATTTCACACTGAGACAGCCTGAGTTTTAAGAACAGTCTTTGCGTTGGGGGAAAAACTGAGACCTTAAGCAGTTCAGTCCATCTGAGTGTCTCCTCAGTTTCCATGAGGTGAAAGACAGAATCAGCTGTCCCTGAGGGCTGTCGGGTGGGCAGCAGATAGGCAGGCACGAGGGGCCAGGCTGGGGAAGAAGGGAGGCATCTGAGGAAGGGAAATGAGGAATTGAGTGGAAAAGTCTGCCTCAGGATTTGATGCACCTTCCTTTTTATTTGTTCTGACAGCCAGGGGTAGAGCTGACTTCTGACAGCCACGTGGTTCCTGTGAGCTCTCTACGTAAAGGAGAACTGCAACAGCGCCCGGCTGATGGCCCACTATGACTCTCAGGAAATTGGGGGTGGGAACCATCCCTTTTACTTGGGGATTCTGGAAAACCTGCGCCTACTGAGTCACTACCTTAAAATATCTCTGGACAAAGTCCTTGTCAAAGCACGAAAAGTTTGCCCAAAAAATGACAGAAAGAAACTCGGCAGCCGTTTGCTGGAGCACACTCCCTTACCATTCCGAAGGGGCTCTCCAAATGCCCCTGCTCTGCAATGCCCCTTTAGGTATTGATCAGCTTAACTCGAGACTCACCCTCACCTCGTATCCAGATGAGCTCTCAAATCCCTTGGACTCTGCTCTCCGAGTGTCATGTGGCTCCTTGAAGCCCCCTCGCCTCCACTCACTGACAGATTGCAGGCTGCCCTCTTCTACCCGGATTCTGCCCTGCTAGTTTATCTGTTTCAAGGTTACATTCCTAATACATTTCCTGCTTGGCATCTCTTCAACCCTTTAGACACACCCCTGGAGAAATGGTATAAGCAAAAAATTTTGAAATTTTTTTATGTTTTTTGGGTCATACCCAGCAATGCTCAGGGGTTGCTCCTAGCTCTGCACTCAGGACTTACTCTTGGCAGTGCTCAGGGGACCATATGGGTTGCCAGGAATCAAACCCGGGTCGCCACATGCAAGGCAAATGCCATATCCGCTGTGCTAACATTCCAGCCCAATTTTTGAAATTTGAGTAAGAAAAATGATACATAAAAACTGGATCTTTTGAAGACAAATGATGACAATCAGTAAAGACAAACTAGTAGATAGACAACATTCAAAAGGACAAGAAGCTAGAGATTATAGAAACTTCAACGAAAAACTGCAGATATGTTTTGTCATAGGAATCGTCTTAGAACACTGAAACCCACAGAAACTTCCCCAAACTATTTACCAGGAGAAGAAAATGTTTGGCCTGGCTTATCATCCTTATTAATTGAGCTATAGTTTAAATGTCATTTTCTTTGGGACCATCTAAAGCTGCCAGACCATGTCAAAATAAAAACCTATTTTTAAATATTTTTTGTATCATCTGGTTTTTATTTTGGCACTCAACCCAATAGAAGTTACTTATTTCTGTAAATTTATATCTCTGTCCTCATTTTAACTGGACTGACCCCAATCTCATTATTGTTATCTAAGTTTCCCTTTTGATTTTTCCTGATTCTGCCATTCCTCTACCCCCTGAACATCCTTAAATATACTTTAAAATTAAGGACTGATCTTATGTCTTCCATAACTCACAGACATGGGGCAGAGCTGCTACTGGCTCTCCCTGTGCCCAGCCGCTCATGAGGCGCCCAGGAGGGATGGCGGCTTCTAGCCCTGGCCTGCCACCCCAGCAGAGCCTTGCAACAAGCCAGAGAACCCCACTCCATGAGGGCCTCCATTTTCCACATCTGGACTTCCCTCTCATCAGAACTTCACCCAGCAGACCAGCCTATCACAGCCCAGCTCGCGCGCACAAATGGCAGTGCGGTTCATCAATAAATTCTGGATTTAGAAATGACTACAAGAGTATGCTACCCACACGGCAGAGCCTGGCAAGCTACCCGTGTCATATTTGATATGCCAAATACCAGAAACAATTATAGACCTCATTCCCATGATCTGATGGAATGTTTTGAGGCTTTTTATGTTCCTGGAGCAAGCAGTTGCCCTTGGGCTCTACTAGCATCAGACAGGACATATGGAGATGTTACTGGTGCCCACTCCGAGCAAATCGATGATGAATGGGAAGACAGTGACAGTACAGTGATCTTTTCAAGACCCAGGAAGCTGCTGAGTCAATACCTGATCTATCAGAGTCTGGCCAAGGACTTCAGGGGCCTCAGTTTATTCTTCCCTCCTAGCACTGATCTGTACTGTGCTGTTGCAGGACTCCAAGGGCCGCGCATCGCTCTGGATTGCCTCCCGAAAATCACCCGAGATAAGGGGGTAGTCTAAATGTGCAGTTTATCTGACCATGTATGTGTACTACTGGTAAAATATTCTCCCAGCTATCACAATCTCGGGGACTAGCTAGATCTACCAGATATTAGCCTGGCCACGTAAGGACACCTAAGTATTAGACCAGAGAGAAAGCTGTTTGCTTCCAAACAAACAAGCAGGCTCCCGATAAAATAAAAACTACAATGAAGTAGAGAGACTTGAGGCTTGGAGAAATATTTACTGGTTGTGTTGATCTTTGGTACAGTGACCTGCCATCTCAGAAACCCCCTTCTCTACATTTCAAAGGCATTCCGGCTCAAAAACATTAGCACAGTAAAGGCCCTAGGTGAGATGCAGGGAGGGACTACCAGAGGGCATTGACCCCCCGCTTCCCATAACAATGGTAGGAGGTCTGAGTTGCGGGATAAACTAGCTGGTTCCCGCTCTCCCAGGCTTCTTCTTCCGGTGGGATCTCGCCTGTGAGCGTTTATCCCCTTGGAAGTTTCACACGTGGTGGTCGCCATCTTGGCCTACACGTGGCTGGGGTTCTAGCCTGGAATCCTAAGCATCGGGTTTTCCTTTGCAGATTTGAGCCTGAACCTGTGATTAAAGCTTTTTAAAACCTCACGGTTTCGAGTGTTCATCCATTCCCCGGCCGAGGTAGAAGGACCCCTTCCCGCACTTCGGGACCCCGGCGGCGCCCGACACTGTGCCATACCTCTACGCTTCTTACCGAAACACAGAAATCAGAAGTATACTGGCTTTATGGCCCAGCAGATTTAAGATGAATGGAAATTCAACAGAGATGTTAAGTTTTTGTTCATTTGTTTCCTGCATGCCAGATACCCTTGCACTAGAATCTACCCATAGTAGTTTATTTGTTTTTCTGCACTGTGGTTAGGCAATTTGGGGGTTCTTGTAGTGTATTCAACCATGTAGAGGATTTTTATGAGTGCTCTCAAGGTTTAAGAGGACCCTCAGTTGACCCTGAAAGATGCTGCAGAAGTCCAGGTGACTGTCCTGTTTCCAGCTGTGTAAACTCTTGCCCTTTGTTCAGGAGTGAGAATGCCATGACTAGGTATGGTAACTCCCTCGCACCAACCCTCCAAGCTCCAAATTTTCCATCAGGACCAAATATTCTAACTAACATTACAAGTACATGGGATCAAGCAGGGATTTGGTAAGCCCCTCCACTCTATTCTTTTCACTTTTACACTGCTTTAGTAATAACCCATCTATATCTTTTGATCAATTTTAGCCTAATGAGACATATTGGAAGGAAACTGAATGTGAAGGTGGCAAGCTTAACTGAATAGGTGCCAATAATGATACAGGGCTGGTGGTGCTGCTGAAAGATCCTTGAATTTAATGCCTATAGCCTGCTTTAGTTCCAATAACATCTCCGCTTGTTGCCTTGCTATTAAAATATAGAAACCTCAGCAGTTACCCTGTTGCATGACAAAGGAACAAAGACATGCATAAGACAACAAACCAGGCCTGTGAAAATAAACAGAGTGTGAGAGAGGTCTCAGATAGAGTCACGGCAGCCCCGGTGTCTGGAGTGGAGGTGAGGGAACAGCGGGTATGTCCAAGGAGCAGAGCACTTAGTTCCTCATGATTTTCCCAGCATCACCCCCTGCTTCATCGTCCTAAATAATTTCTTCGTGAATTAAAAACTTTAGAAATTGGTTAAGAGTTCAGGCCTGCCATACCAAGTCTTGGTTTGTGGGGCCTTGATCTGGGAAGAACAATGACTCTTTCTTGCCAAAGCACAAGTGCATACAAGTTCTCAGGGTGAGCACTGCACAACAGGCAGTGTAACATGCCAAGGTGAGGTGGTGCTAGCCAAGCATAACAGAGAAGAAAAACTTAACTACATGGCTAAGAAAGGTGGGGCTGGAGATAGATGACAGGATGAAATGTCACTTCATCTGATATGCCCCAAACAAGGCTTGGCGGTGTCCACAGAGGAACCTGGGAAGAATATCAAGCTGCCAAGATATCAGTGTGGGCTCCCACCACATGGGCTCAAACTGACAGAATTTGTGACCATCCACCCTTGCAGTCAGAAATACTCTGGTCATTTCTGGGAAGCTGAGTCAGATCAGATCCCCTCAAGAGAAGTATAGTTTTTTGGCCACAATGCTGAGTCTGACTACATGGCCAGTTCAGACCCTTCAAGTTCCTCTTCTCTTCTGCTCTTACACTTTCCCTCCCACACCTCTTGACTACCCAGCAGGGCTCCAATTCTCACTCACACTCACGTCATCTCCACATAAGTGGTCAGCACTCACTTAACCAACTGTGTTCCAGATTCCCCATGGTGGATTAGGAGCAAAACAAAAAGCGCTCTCTGCTTCAGGTGAGAGCTCTGTAAAGTGTTTATGTAAATCCAACAGCTCAGCAGAAAAAGAGACCCTCTGTTGTCAGCAAAGCAGAGTGGAGAGCAAGGACAGCCTACCTGTCAAAGGAGGGCCGCCTCCCCGCGTCGAATGCATCTCTCAGCTGCTTTACCAGGTTATCCTGCCCAGGAAGACGGAAGATGCCCTCCTCTTGCAGGCCGTGCTCCAGGATGAACTCAGCACACTTCTCCACCAGGATGGGCACCAGGTGGGGGCCAAACTTCTGCTCATAGGCCACGGTCTCATCCAAACGCTGGCCAAACACCGCTGGGAAGAGAAGCAACAGGAACTGTCTATTACTCTGATTTCCCTTAGCTCAACAAAGGTGTCAAGTGCTTTGCTTATTGTTTTAAAATGCGTCATCTATAACCTCAAAAGTTTAAGAACAATGCTATAGAAAAAATATTCAGACATATCACCCATATTTTCTATGGTTATACCTTAGGAACAGACTCTGTTCGTCTTTTCTTTTGATTGACACTTTTACATATTTAAAAGAGAAACTATTTGTTGAGCACTTGCTGTTTGATAGTAATTATGCTAAGTACATTGCATATCATTTATTATTTCATCTTGACAGTCATCACTTGAAGAGATGGTTAAGTATTGTTATACTCAACCTTACAGGTTCCAATGCACTTGCATTACTTGGTAGTGTCAGAATTCAAGCCCAGATTTTAAGACCCAGACTCTTTACTATGCTGGAGCAGGCCATTTTGAAGTCAGCTTGTGTCACACACTGTTAGAATACAGTCATCTGGCACGTGGATGTCACAAACTTCATGTTAAACGACTGAGGCATTTTGGTCATTCGGGACTGTTTAACCAGATTTTGCTATTAGCTATTATTAGTACTGTCACATTGAGCATGCTAATTCTGCTAGTAAAGTTCCTGGAATATCTAAAGTGCAAGGTAGAATTTTGAATTAGTGACTTAATTCATTAACTAACATTTGGATAGACAAACATGGGCTTTGGTTCTTTTGAACTAGTTCCTTGGGGAAAGTCCCCATGCATAGAACCTCTAGGCTAAGTGGTTTGAGCAACTTTCTTGATTCCACAGTATGCAAATGACTTTCTAAAAATATTTTTTCCAAACCACACTGCCTCCAGCAAAGCATGTGTAGACCAGCTCCGCCCCACCCGTGTCAGCACTTGGTTCTACAATTTCTCCACCCTGGTGGTGCAGCAAGGTTACTTTATAAATCTGGAAAATCATTGGCTTCCCATTTTCCTATCAAGGCTCCATATTCTTCATGACCTCAAGGTTCAGTGAAGGTTCAGCAGACAGACCAGGTATCTGCTCTGGCCGTCCTGATCTTCCCCTGCCATCTAGACCTCACTGGAACTACACCAAGAACTCTGATCCTTAGGGCACTGGTTCCCAAAGTCTTTGATTTTTTTAGATGATTCTTTCTGTGTCTGGCTTATCTTCTCTAGTTCAGGTAGATTCCATGTGGGAAGAAAGAGCAGTGGTGAGTTCCCGAGTCCATTAAGTCCACCCCTGTTCCTCACTGCCTGGGCCAGGCTGAAATCTCCTCCCGTGACTACTGCATCCTCTTGGCTTCTCCCAGGTCCACAGCCACCCTCCTCCTCTCCTTGCCTTTAAACCCACTGGTTGAGCAAAGCCTTAGTTTTGAGAATCTGCGTTATTTTGAGCAGTCATCGACCTCTTCCCTGATTCCCATAGCAGTGCTTTCCAAATGACCCTCCAAATCCTGAGGATTCCGCTGCAGCTCCCCTACAGCACATCAGGAACTCAGAGAAAAGGGCTCTGAGCAGTTGGACGTGCCATGCACACTCTGTCAATCAAGTCTGCTGATTGGTTGTGTTTTACTTTGTGACTTCCTGTCACTTTGGTTAAATATTTCTGCATCTGAATGTAAAAATGAGATTCTGACATTTTCTTAGGTTGGCAGTTTGCCCAACAATGGCTTACAACCCCATCCTTTTTTATATAAAATTTTCTTTTTCTCTTTTTTTTGTTTTTATTTTGTTTGTCTGGGGGCCCTATCCGTAATACTCAGAAGTTAATCCTGGCTCTGCACTCAGGAATTATTCCTGATGATGCTCGGGGGTAATATGGGATGCTCAGGGATCATATGAGGTGCTGGGGATCAAATCCAGGTCAGCCATGTGCAAGGCAAACACTATCCACCATACCCCGACCCTGTCCTACCCTTTTGATCTGCCACACTTCAAAGGCATCCCGAACCTGTCCTACCCTTTTGATCTGCCACACTTCAAAGGCATCACACCCTCGCCCTCGGGATCCCCAATGCAAGAGCATTCTCATGTCTTTGTGACCTGGGAATCTCTTCTCAGTGTCTAATCTGTTCTTCACCCCTCCTTATCTGCCGAACCCCATCTATCTTCTTTAGCTTGAGTCAAATAAGCACCTTTGCCAAGACTTCCCTGCCCAGATTGAGAAACTCTATCTGTACTTTGCACCCATACTTACACCCAAATTCTCCACCTCTTTCCAACACTGTGCCATAAATACCTGCATGTAGTGTTGCCCACTGTATGACTAAAAGGGTCCCTCATGTCTTCTGAGAGAAGAGGGGCTCTCTTTATCCCCAGAGTTTACCACAATAGACTGACAAAAGGAAGACTGTCAACATATTTTGCTGAATGACTTAATGAACCATTTAATCTTTACGCAAATGTTTTTCCATGGTTTATAGCAATCTTGGCATTTCTTTGGTTTAAATACTAAGAGATGGATATCCTCAGTAAACCAATTCAGCTCCACACTAATGTTTGAGTGTCCCACCACACAGAAGCAGCACGCCACACAGAATAGGCCACACTACAAGGCAAGATGTGCCTTTTGTACTCAATGAGCTCACCACCGAATTATGAAAATGAAAAAGGACCACATATAAAAGTAATGATAATTAAAGAACATCAACAGCTCTAGAGAATTGGGCTCCTATTGGTCCATTTAACAACCTGTTAGACATTTTCATCAAATGGAAGGAAATAGTTGAAATCATTGGATTCAGAACAGAACATGTGGTATTTACCAAACTCTCTAAGAAGGGACCCCTGAGAGACAGAATGAATGTATTTTAGAGCAGCTAAAGCTTGGCCTCCAAGGGCCCATGGGATAAGCTGCTGGGAAAGAAATCCCAAACAACGTGAGGATGCGCAGGAAGACATCAGGCACTGAAATGACATGAGTCCGTGTCTCTCCGGGAGAGAGCTTCCACTTTGTGGGTGACTCATGTCCTTTTCACCTCACTCTGCAGCCACTCCTCTAACTTCTGTCCTCATTTAGCCCATCAGCCACATCCAGTGTTCATCCCCTCCTTCCTGTGCCCCGCTCTTAGTCATCTCAGCCTCTTTCTCACTGCTACACTCATTTCCCAACACTCCTTTTCCCACCTTTATCTCTACTCCACCAATTCCACTGCCCTCTCCATGTCTTTATCAGGCCACCGAGAGCTAGGAAGAAACACATAAAAAAAACAATGTCATGGGAAAACCTCTTTCTAACCTCTGTAAGACCTTGGTGCCAAATCTTCACAGCTCCTCTTGAGCTCACCAGCCACTACCTCCCAGTCCTCTCAGCATGTGACCTTGTCTCCTCTCTCTGTCTCCTGGAATGAAGGACAGTGTGAACTTCCTAGTCTCCAGGCTCTGTCTTTCCCATGCTTCCTGCTCTGTCTGCCTCTTTCCTCTCTTATAGGGAGAAAAGACCCTACCCACAAATGATGCTTTCTTGGACTGTTGGTTCCATTTGCTTTCCATTTCTTCCTTTACTTTGGTTAGTTCTTTCTTGTATCTGAAATTTTCTTCTCATTAAATTGAAAAGGTCCCCATAAGTTTAAGGCTTTGCCCACTAACACAGGAACAATTTCCCAAGCCAGTTCCCATGCAAATGATTAATGCTAATCTTTCTCAGATATACTCAGAAAAATGGGCATAATTCTGGACCAGGGGGATGGCACAGGTGCTTCAACTGCCTGCCTTGCACACATGCACTCCCCAGTCCCAATCCCCACACCCCAGTGTTCCACATGCAGAGAGCAATCCTAGCAATTTTGCTATTTGGGTTGGCAGCTCTGCTTTCTGCCATCTCCAGTGCCACAAGAGATTTCAAACTGCATCACAACCAGGAGTGTGCCAATGCCCTAAAAAAGGAAAGCACCTCCTCAGCCAGGAAGATGGGCCTCTGGTGAGAATATGTGAGCACTACAGGTGAGAATATATGAGCATTACAGTGATCTCCAGTGAACACCACTACCATAACTTGCATGCTCAGCTAAGGGGCAAACCTCAAGCATGTTTGTGAGAACCACAACTTAAGGTGAGTGCCAGAGCCAACTGTGCAAGCACCCTAACCTGATGTGATAGTAACCCGCTAAAACCATGTGAGCTCAAAGCCAAGCGTGTGTGCAACCTCTGTTTACCACAATAACAAGAATGAAAAGAGGAAGCAGAGAACGAAGACATAAACGCAAAAGGAAAAGGGTCGACTTCTAGGAGGAGTCATTCACCCCCACAGCCTCTACTTCTTCACTTCCCCATCTCTACTTTCTCTACTACATCAACTCCACCCATCCCAATAAGCTTCCATTATCCTTTACCTTCCCACTCCATCTGCCCACTAAGATTTCTACTGCCTTTCTATTAGCAACCTCTGCTCATTCCTAGGAGCATATCATGTAGGTGCAACAGGTATCTGAGAGTCTACTGACGGGAAAGGACAAACTTACTCTACATAGCTATCGAGGCACCCACTTCCCTTCAGTCTCATTTCCCTGCAGGCTTCTTTGCAGTCTTTTGTACTTGTCCCTTCCTGCATATGTGCCTTTGCTATGTCACTTCCTAGTATGAATAATAAGACTTTTCAGTCTAGTCATGATCCTTGGGAAAGTTCATATTAGTTCATATACATTTAGATATCACCTATAAACTAGTAACTCATAAGCGTGAATGTCTGGTGCCAAGCTATCTCTGTTGCCACCCTTTTGTATACTACTCTTTCATTCTTATAAATCCAATATCTAATGGCAGCTCTACCAGTGTCTTCTCCAATCTCACTCTCCTCCCATCCCCATAGTCTCAGATTGCTATTGCTCTTGTAATCCTTCTCAATTTTAATTATCACATGGTCAATACCTGCTGTCTCCTGTTCCTCCCCTTCTCTGGCCCATCTATCCTGAACGTGCTCTGTCCAGCACTTCTCCGGACTTGCCCTTGTCGTGAAGATCAATGGTTTATCACATCTTCCAATCCATGGGTCAAATTCTCAGCTTTTGCCTGAACTTCTCCATCAGCAACAGCCTTCAATCATGCACTAGACTAGTTCCTAGGCATGGGGAATTTTATTTTGTTTTGGGGCCACACACAGCTGTGCTTAGGGCTTACTCCTGGCTCTGCACTCAGGGATCACTGGTGGGGAGTGATTTTAGGGGCCCTATGTGGTTCCAGGGATCAAATCCAGGTTAGCTGCATCCAAGGCAAGCACCTTACCTGCTGTATATGCCTCTGGCCCCAATGTGGATAATTAAAAGTCATAAACAAAAAGTCATAAGCCTATGCTTGATAAATCTAATCAGCCAAAATGTGTATGTTAGGATAATCAATCTAATCAGCCAAAATGTATATGTTAGGATAATCTGAAATACCCTCTTTCCCTTCAGATTGGTATATTTTAAATAGACTTTAAACAGTCTCTTCTCTGTCCTTACTGCTACTGTCAAAATTAATGTCATGGTTTCCTTTACAACCATACTTCTTGCAAAATTCTTCTACTGGAATTCACAAAAACAAGAGGAAAATGTATACTGAACATCTGCTCTGCTGTGCACCCACCTAACTGGTAGTCAGAAATTGTAGTAAAAAGAATAAAATCTGACTTATTCTCTTGAAAACTCTGGAGCTAATGACTTTTCTCCTTTTCCCTCACCTGGAACCCCACTTATCCTGCAACCAAATCCAGCTTTCTTCTGGTCGGGGAATCAGTCACTCTCTCTTCTGTGCTCAGAGAGCTCCCTGCATATACCTCTATCCTATGATGTTTGCAGTTTTACGATCTATTTAAGCATCTCTTCCACTGGACAGTGGGTTCCTCAAGGCAGACAGCCTGTCTGCTTTTGCATCTATTTTTATTTCCTGGCACAGAGCCTGGCACCTGATGGACAGGGCCTTGAGGAGCCCTTAATACCTGCTGTCTCCTGTTCCTCCCCTTCTCTGGCCCATCTATCCTGAACGTGCTCTGTCCAGCACTTCTCCGGACTTGCCCTTGTCGTGAAGATCAATGGTTTATCACATCTTCCAATCCATGGGTCAAATTCTCAGCTTTTGCCTGAACTTCTCCATCAGCAACATGTGACACAGTAAATCGCCCCCCCTTGAGACACATTTCACAAGGCTTAGGTCCACTACTCTTTCCTGATCCTCCTATTTAACTCATTGGCTACTCCTCAGCCTTACTGAGTGATTTCTCCTTTCCTCCCTGTGCTCTAAATGTTGAAGTGTCCCTGGTCCCTTCAGGTGCTTTTACTTCTCCATAATATCCTGGCTTTAAATATTGCCCATATAATGAAGACTCTGGACTTTACATCACCAACCAGAAAATCAGTGTTTTCCCCTTTAACAAGAATGACCTCTGCATGCTCAAGAGATAGAAGCACATGGCCCCTTCCTACAAAAGACAAAGAGCATTCTGTTCTTTAGTTGGTCTATGTTAGATTTGGTTGCTTCTCAATTCACACCATCTATGATCAGTTTGGAATCTAAACCATTGGAGGAACCCCAAAGATATACCAACCTCTGACACTTGGCTCTAGATTGCCACCCTTTGGGCATAGGTAGCCAGAAAAGAATTCAGATGCATGAGACGAAATGGGAATTCCCAAAGAAGCTAAGGAAGAGACCACTGAAGAAAGAAGACAGCTGACAGTGAGGTGCTGGGGAGTCAGAGCACTGCTCACCCCAGGAAACCCTGGAGCAAAACCCAGATTCCTACCTGCTCCTTCACCGAACTAGAGCCTATGTTCTTTCTGCTTTCTGCCAGCAGCTCATTAACTCATACCTGCTCGTCACTGTGGAATAGGCATCATTAACAAGAATACTTCCATTTTAACAAGTCCAGAGCTCAATAATTAATTATAATCTGCAATCATCATTTTAAATATTGATACATTAAATCAATTAAGCTAATTTTACGAGGCCTTCACTAGAATCTTTCATGTGTGCTCCCATTTAGTGCTCTTAAGAACCCTTCAAATAAGATATTACTGTTCTATTTTACAGATAAGAAAACTGAGACTCAGATTAGGAATTTAACCAAGATCACATGTGCCCTGCTCTAAATTCTAAACCCAGCATTTTAATGCCTTCACCTTAAGTCCCCTGAAATAAATCTGTGTAGATGACACTTCAGACATAACCATGTTTCAAAGGGAAGGAGGAAGGGGTGAGGAGTCCACAGGTAACCCTCCTCTTTACTTTTCAAGACCTCCCCCACCAGATTTGCAAGGAAACTGCAGAGAACTTGGTTAGCCTGGGAATTGAAAGTAAGTGTTAGCTGTTACCTGCTTATCTCTTCCTTCCTTACTGGTGACTTAAATGCTCCTGGGTTCAGCCCAGGAGCTCACCTCTGTCCTGCTAGTCCAGCCCTGGCCACCAGGAGGGCCAAACTCTCCCCTACTGTCTAGCATCCCCATCTGCCTAGCACCTACAGCTACTTCCCAGGGACTCTGTTCCAAGCCCATCCCCATCCCTGACAGGAGCAGGAAGGGGAGTGAGACAGGGCGTCCTTTAAAGAAAGAGTGGAATCACACAATAAGGAAGAAATACCTTTCTTTCGTAGCTTGGAAGGTTTCCTCCTGAAATTCCAGCAAAAGAGCAGTGCCCGGGCAGTCAATTCACAGCCTAGCTCCCAGCGCTGCGACCTGGGACGCTGAGGCATGGCGGGCATGGAGCATGAATCCCTGCCAGGCCAGCTCCCGGCCCTCCCTCCTCCCTGCGCTGGAAGAACCATCCTCTGGCTTCCAGATCAGCACATGCTTGTAAATACTGCTCAGGTTCTGACTGCGGCACGGAAACCATGGGATCTGTCAGCACCTGCCCCAGCCCTCCCTTCCTCCTTCCCACATCACTTCCCCTCCCCACTCACCTTTACACACACATGACTCTTGGCTTTTAACGAGTGAACATAAAGCTGTCAGGGCCCGCAATAAAAATAAGTGCCTTCTTTTACTTACCAGCTAATTGTCAACTGCCATTCAATAGATAAATACCATGGAGGTGGACTAATTTTTTTTTTAATCCCACACACAGCCTTTACCAGCATTGCTCCATATATCAAAGCATCTGGCAGGAACACAGGATTTCACTTAGTGCTGATGAAGCCAGCCCACTCTTCTCTGGAAAATGCTTTCAGTGATGCACGTGGTGCAGTCAAGACTCAGAGTGATCTTGGAGGTGGTTTGCTGAGTAAACTAAGATGATTCTCCGTTTCCCCACCTTTGAGAAGTCAGCAAATAGTGTCTCAATTGTATGCAGACATGCCCAGGAGACTTGAAATGGACTCAGCATCCTGGGGGGTGGCCACTAGGGGTGGGGAAAAGGATAGATAGGAGTGGGAAAGGACTGCCAGGAAGGAACCTTGGGAGCAGGGTGCTGCTAACCCAGTGTTTATTCTTCCACTTATAATACAGAAACCAAGGATTCCTCTGTGATCTTGTATCTTCCATCCATGTTGAATTCACTCTGATATTCTTCAGAATCGCAATGTCACTTCAGAATCTTTACACAAATCTCTCTACCATCGCCACCTTCAGTGGAGCCACATTAGGGTGAAGATAAGATCTTTAACAAGGCGACTTCTACTAATATCAATTTCCTCACACTAAAGATTCTGTTCTCCTTTCTGTCACAGGACCTTTGCACATGCTATTCCTCTGACTGAGACACCATTTTACTTCCCCTTTGTACTCTAGTTAGCCTTTATAACTCTTCATACTAAGTTTAATTAGAATGGGTTCAGAAAAGTCTTCCCTAAACTTCCAGACAAAGACGTTCCCTCCTACATGGCAAAATGGTACTTTTCACTGTCGTAACTTTGGGGTCCTTGGGGTATTTTCATTCAAATTTTGCAAATTATTCTAGAGTGAGAGTTGCTTGAGAGAAAAAAAACTTCTATTATTTTCATTCTCTCCTTTCCCACCATTGTACCCTAGGAATAACTTGGCACATGGCACATGCTCAAAAAATATGTGTGGGGTAGGTGAAGAGCTGTCGAGGATTAGGGTCTGAAGAGACGGAGAGTGAGTGAATTCATGGAAATCAGTAAAAATCATCTCTCTTAAGTGATTAGCTTAGCTAAAGCGCTAGAACACACAGAGTGACAATGATGTGCATAGACAGCACATCCCCACAAGCTACCCTGTACCCTGAGTATTGTGAAATCATTCTCTGAAGAATGCAGAGAACTTGAAAAATAAGAGGAAGAAAGGAACCCAAGTCATCTCAATATTTATGTACTCTATGCCTAGTGTTGGCAAACACTCAAAAAATGCTTAGAACAAGAGACTTTCCCAAGGGCCTTTGTGTTTGGTTAAGCAGATCTATGTATAACCAAGTGCAGAGCTGAAGCACAAGGCAACAGCTGAGAAAAACCACCGATGATGAGCTTCTAGAGAAAGAGGGCAAAAGCACATCCCAATGGACTAATAATTCGCAGTGTAGACTGCATGCTTCAGGGAACAGCACAGCAACCATGCTTCCAGGCAGGGTTCCAGTGAAGGCAGAAGCCTCCTCACTAAAACAAGGGGTGTTTGGGGGGAAATGGGACCGTGAACTTGATAACAAGATGCTGGGAGTGGAGATGTGATTTTCTCTTGTCCCCGTCTCCTATGGAAATGAGGAAAACTGGAATTGCATCCAGAACTTGTAGAGAAAAAAAATGAGTATAGTGTTTCAGTCAGACCCATAGAAGAAGATAATGGAAAATAAAAGACATAAATTGGCTGCCGGAAAAAAAATGTTGAAACTCCAAGGTACTGTTGTTCAAAGTGTGATCAGGTGAGTTTCAAGAAATATTTGCCCTGTTATCTGTTTCTGGCACAAAACTAAAACTTGGAATGTGATGAAAGTGGTATCCAGTTACTCGTAGACTTTGTGGTTAGAGGGCTGAAACTTCTAGACCCCTTCTGGAACTTCAGGGAAGGGTGAGGTGCTGATTGTTGAATCAAATACCAAAGACCAATGATTTAATCAAGCATGACTATGCAAGGAAGCTTTTTATGAAATCCAAAAAGAACCAGATTCAGAGAACTTCCGAGTTGTGAATACGTGGGAATTGGGGAAGAATGGCAAGTTCAGACTCCAGAAATTCCAAGCCCTTTCTCACACTCCTTGCTCTATGTACCTCTTTTATCTAGATATTCCAGTGATAGCCTTTTATAATAAATCAATAATCCAGAAAGCAGACTGGTTATCTGAGTCCTGTGAGTGATTCCGGTAAATTGACTGACTCCAGTGAGGGAAGCAAAAGAAACTCAGTTATAGCTGCTTGGTCTGAATGAGGCACAGATAATAATCTGGGCATGTCTAAGTTTGTGTGCATGAAGGATCAATATTATTAGGATTCAACCCAATGTGATCAATCCTGATATGATCAATGGGTGGATTAAGATCAAATGAATCCAAGAATCAGAATCCAAGAATTGCCTGGATATGCTGAGAAAAAACCCCGACACACACATTGGAATGGAATAGAGCCCACAATCAGACAAGGTGAAAGGAATGTTCAGAGCCAGCGCAGGAGCAGAAGCCAAGAAGTTGGGTGTGTGAGAAGTCGTTTATCACTCCTCCTTCAAGGAGGGAAAGGGGACAGAGAAGAGTTGGATTACAACGAAGCCTCAGCACTACAGAATTGCTACTAGAATAACTTATTAATCTTAAAGTTAGAATTCCATTATCTGGGGTAAGCAGATGGACAACAATGCTCTGAAAATACCCTGAAGTCAGATGCAAAATTATTTCATTTTTCTGGGGAAAGTTTCCATTGCTTTCATCAGATTCTCTAGTTGAGCTATGAATCATAAAACTCTTCACTGAAGCTCATCATTAACATGCCTGGAGGGAGAAAACTCTAGAGGGGAAAAAACACATTTACAATCTAAATGATAAGCTAATCATGAATTAAGAAAGCCTAAGAGCATAATATGGTGTCACACTGACTAAAGGAGGCATTCCTTAACAGCTACTGTGCGCCGTGTTTAGTCTTGGCTCTTGGATACATCATTCAACAACAACAACAGCAACAACAAATAGTTCCAAGGAATTTGAAGTTCCCATTCTAGTGAAAGGAGGTTAATTATGAAGAAATAAGAGATTTAATTATTATTTATCACATAAGAAATGGTAATAGTGAAGGAGAAAATAAAGCAGGAGAGAGGAATGGGAGGGGCAGGGTCTGAAGGGGAGGAGGAAAATGGGATGATTTAGGAACAGGCTTCTATAGACAGATAAAGATTTGAGTATATATTTGAGTATACACATATCTGAAGAGAGCAAAGGACGCAGTCATGTAGCTAACTGCTACCTAGGGGAAGAGGTAGAGGAAATAATAAGTGCAAGGGCTCTGGGCCATGAATGCACCTTGGTTATTTGGGGAAGGGCATGAAGACTGATGAAGCTGGAGTGAAGCAGCATGACAGAGGTTCCAGAAAATAAGCTCAAAGGAGTATGGGAGGCTGAAGGGTTGTTACACGGCTTTAAGCTTTTCTTCTGAAAGAAAAGAAGCTACTATATGGGGGTTGAGCAAAGAAGTCTTAATTAGACAGGTTTAACATGTTTACTATGGCTGCTCAAACAGGCAGGATGGAAACATGGAAATCAGTTTGGGCAAAGTGCTTGCAATCCAGGCAAGAAAGGATGACACTTCAGTCAGAGCCATAATAGAAGCAAAGATGGTGGTAACTGGGCATGTTCTGGCTGAAGAGAGCTAAAAAGGAGATATACATATGTCAGTGGTTTCAGGAGGGTTATATACCCTGCTGATCCAGCAAACGCAGACTGGAGACAATTTACAAATGTCACACTGTGCTGGATGAAATCTGCCTTCAGATAACCCTGGTCTTGCCCCTGAATAGCTGGGCCTCTTGGACAAATCATTTACTTCCTCAGGATCTAAATTTCCTGTCCTACAAACAGGAAGAGCAAATGTCTGACTTGCTCCTTGTTCTCAAACAGACCATGTAAGTCAGAGGAAGTATGTGCTTGAGGACAGGGTTGGGATGAGCTCAATGTCTCTCAGAGACAGCTCATGAGTTGTTTCCAAACACTGATTTGGGGGTGGGGGTAAGGCAATAAAAAGATTTTCAAACTCTTTTGTTCTATTTTGTTGAACCTGTCTTATTAATCACTGAACCTCACCGTTTTGCCCTATAAGACAACCTGATTCAGGCTGTCCATTATTTGTAGTTAACTGCTATTATCTGGCACTGATCCTAGACACTTACTCTAATTCAAAGGGATATTCTGTTCCCTGTGGAATTTTTTGGTTCTACCCTAAGGAATGTTTACTTTTAATGTTTACTTTAAAAAAAAACTATGGATATAACAGATTTTCTAATTTTCTTCTTCCTAAAAGATGCCTTTTAATCCATGATTTTACTTTAATAGGAGGCTTCAAAAATATGAGCTGCCACATCAGAGCCATACTGCGCTCTAAAATAATACACACTGCTGCACTCTTACATCGCCCTGGACTTTTTTGCTGCCTATGGGATTTACGCTTGACTTGCTTCCCAGGGAGAGGGGCCTTTCAGTGAAGTGCAAGAGAAATCCCCATGTGTATGACGACAGTGCTCAGTGAGTGGCTCACCATAGCCAGACTGAGAGAACACCACAAGCACTCAGATGCTGGTTACGGTACACTGACAGCACTGTTTACTCAAAGCAGGTGCATAATTAGGCCCTGTCCACTACCATAGGCAATGCAATCAGTCTTGACCACAGGACTGGGAAAGAGTGGCAAGTGTCAATGTGGCTCACTCTTCTTTAACTCAGAGCTCTAAGGAAGAATGCAGCTAAGACCATGCAGGCTGCAAAGCATATAAATGTCTCATCTCAGACTGATTAGCACATAGAATATCATAGAAGACCAGAGGGACCGGCTCTTGAAACTCTGTTTCTGTTTTCTAATAGGAGGCATCTGTCTAGGATAGCCATGGCAGACTCTTTGTTCCTGGATATTCCTTCCAGTCAATCTCTTTCAACGGTCCCAAACAGCCCGACTTCCTTGTCCCAGTTCCTGGATCCTCTGGTGATCTCTTGATCCCTGATGAGCCATGTGGATGGATGCTCTTTCTTGGGAGTTAAGAATGAGGGTGCGTAATTTGGTGGAGTCTGGGATGAGAAAGTGGGGGCTGGCATGGCAGTATTTGGGGGGGTAGGATAAGCACAAGGGGACTGTTAACTTTTTGTCTGGGGTTTTGTTTGTGTTTGAGCCACACCCAGCAGCGCTTAAGATGTATTCCTGGTTCTCTGTTCAGGGATCATTCCTGGCAGTGCTCGAGGATGCAAACTGGATTGGTTTCATGCAAGCCTTAACCCCTGTACTATCTCTCTGACCCTGAGGTGACTAACTTGACCCAAAAATACAACTAAAAAGAGAAAAGTAGAAAGAGAAGCTGCATGTCCCGGAGAAACCAAGATAAGGTCAGTGTTGATATGGTCCTGTTCTTGGCCCCAGTCCCTTACATCTTTATTCTCTGCTCTTGGTTCTTCTGAGTAATTACTGTGTCTACCTAGTAAATCTCTTGTGATTGTTACTGGTTGTGACATTGTTGGTTGCAATTTATATTTCTTATAACCAAATACTTCCAGAAAGGTTATCAGTGAGGATTATATGCCATGAGAAACCTCTACTTATAAAAATGAAAATGACTAAATGCACAACTACTACCTCTTTTAATTATGGGAAAAATAAATGTATACTTAAACAGTAGCTATAAGGTAAACATAAAAATACCTGTGTTGTTTTAGGGGTGATATATTTCTATAATTTTTCAAACTTCCACAAAAATATTATGAAACTCATAATTTATTTTTTCTTCTAGGCCATATTCATTAGAGCTCAGGCAGAGATTGGGGAACCATGTGTTGGGGACTGAATAGGAAGTACCTTAACCCCTGTATAATCTCTAATGGCCCTGGAATTCATAATTTTGAAAGAAGCTATTGGTCAACTAAATAAATGTTTAATATTTGAGTTATTTAATACCTCCTAAATCACTACCAAAATGGCAGCCAGTACAACTTGTCACCTGTCACTTGTCTTCCCATTGATCATCAATTTGCTCAAGCAGGCACCAGTAACATCTCCATTCATTGAGAATGAAGTCCATTATTGTTACTATTTTGGGCATATCGAATACACCACCGGTAGCTTGCCAGGCTCTTTCATGGCTCTGGGTTCATCCCAGGGGGTCCAGTCTTTTTCTACTTCAGACCATCAACCATCCAGGGCCCAGGGGGCAGAGCCGTGGATGTAGGCAAGCCTGTCTCCTGTCTGCCACCTGCCAACGCAGCCAGGCACTGCAGCCATACCTGCAACACCTCGAGGTGCAGGTGCTCTTTATCAAGAGGAAAAATTAAAACACAACTGCTATAAGACTTCACCTCACACCTTTGAGAATGACATAAAAAGACAAGATAAGGGTAGATTAAAGAAACAAAAATCCCAAAGAAAGAGATAAATGGAGGAGGGAGCAAGGAGTCTGAAATTAACTTAGTCGCAAGGGACTAGCCCTTGTGTCCCTCTGTAGTGAGGCATCTGTGTATATGTAAACCGCTGGGTCCAGCCACAAGCACCAGGTACAAACTACAATAATTACACTAAAAATATAAGCAGATTCAAGGAGTCAGGCTAGGGTGGGGGAATGGTACAGGGTAAGCAGTGGAGGGATGGGGAAAAGGGGTGGTGGAATTGGAGGAGGGAACAGCATAAGCCTGAAAGCCTATTATAAACAACTTTGTAAATAATGGTGTGCAAAAAATTCAGGAGGTGCAGAGGAAAGGGATTTGGAGAACACCCAGTTGTACTTTGGGTTCACTCCTGGCTCTGCATTCAAGGATCACTTCTGGGGTCTCGGTTATGGGACCCTATGGGATGTTCAGGTTGCCTAAATAAGGCCAGCATCGTACCTGCTGTGCTATTGCTTCATCCCCTAAAAATGAGTTTTTTAAATCCATAAATAAGAATTGTTGCCAAGGGATAAGGAAAAAAAGTGGCTGATTACATTCTCATCAATCTCCTTTTCTATTGATGAGAATGTAAATTGTTCTAGCCTCTATCAAAACAATATGGTACAGCTAATATGTTGTACCATACTAATATACTAATATAATAATCTATATTAGTACAACTAATATAGATTATTCAGTTATTCTGTAGCTAACACAAGTGTGTTCCTATGAAGTGTAAGGAAAGTGGTCACTTAAGACCTGTCATGCCAATTCTTTCACAGCTACATAAAAATAAAATCCTTGGTTTCACATATTTTTCCACAACTTTTTGGTATAGGTTTGTTTTACAAGCAGGAACCTACTATAGTATGCACACAACCAAGGTTCCCAGGGATGGACCCCAAACCCTTGAATTGTGCAATGGATAGGACTGTTCAACCCTGAACTCACCATATACCTGTAAGGCTCAATGCCTAAGCACTGACCTTCCTTTCAATCTAACCATCCCTTTCTGACCAGCATGACTAGTTTTCTGTGCTGGTCTGATCAGTCTAAATCAGCTTCCACCATAGCTCTTGCTATGAACTGCCCTCAGGTTCTTCACCATCCTATAACCCAGCAGACAGCTTGTTGCAGAATAAAAGGACTGTTAATGTGCACCACGCATCTTGCTAATGAATGCAAAGGGCTTGCAAGCTTTCTAATTAATCCACAATGGGCCTTAACACGATCCAGGGAGGGGAGCCGGAGCTTTGATCATGCACAAGACCTCAGAGTTGACTTCTGGATTCCAGAAGCATTGATGGAGGGCTCAGCTTTGCAGCTACTTCCTATCCATCCTGAGATGTCAGATACCTTTCCAGAGAAGCCCAGTGGGGTTCTTACCTCCAGATGGTGTGCCAGCAACTCTCCTAAGAAATTTAACCCATTCCTCCATCTCTGCCTGGGAGCTCGCCATGAGGACATAGGAGTCTTGTCCTGCACGATTCTGGTCCAGTGAAGCTAAAGGAAGAAGCAAATTAATAAAAGTCTTAGAGTGGTAGTGAATGGGCTCAAGAAGGGGGAAATCAAACTTCAATTGCTTCCTTGATTCAACTGAACTGCCAGTCCAACAAACTCTAACATTATCTGCTTAGCCCAAAAAGGAACTGAATAAACTCAATAGAACTACAGTTCTCCGGTAGAATTGTTGCTATTTTCTAGAAGCTCATAGTAGAGACACATTATTGAACATGGTGGTCTGAAATTAAGATGACTTGGGCTAAGAGCTGCTCCTGAGAGGACAGAAGCTATTTCCTATTGCAAAAGAAAATGGGACAGAGAGAATTCAAGGGGCAGTGTTGTTATTAGAGTCCTCGGGACCAGCCCACACAAATCTGATGACCTCAGTCCACTGTGCTGATCATAGCTCCTTTCCTAAGCCGGTCCTGAGCTCAGCTGTGGAGGTGGAAAGGACACCAAACCACAAGTCAAGTGGGAGGGACCACATGCATGCCTGCTTCCTGATCACCATTACTGCTCCCTTCCTGCACCTCAGGTTGCAAATGGCAGGTTCTCAAAACGCACTTGATGGACAGACAAATGAAGTGTCTCAGCACATTATCATTTTCACTTTAAACACAAGATTATAGACAGACATGAGTTGATGTACTGAGTTGGTTTACTCAATGGATAAGAGGGTGGAAGAAATGATAGCTGGGGCAAAAGGAGTAAAGTATATCAAGAGAAAGGAAAAATGACAAAAAATAGGAAGAGAGAAGATAGAAAGAGGAGTTTCAGACAGTGGTGTTAGGAAGGAAAAGAAGGTAACAGTAATCTTTCAATTGTGCGACAATATTAAATTACAGAGTGACTCTGTAGACAGCAGGCCATATTTACACCTCTTAAAAACTTATTCTAATATGCCAGTTGTATCCAAACTTGTATTTTCTTGAAGAGCAAACAACATTCTTAAAATTTTTTTATTATACCACCATGCGATATACAATTAAAAAGATGTTCATGATTGTATTTCAGTCATATATTGTTCTATCACCTGTCCCTCCACCAGTACCCTATTCCCACCACCAATGTCCCCAAATTCCTCCCCCTTCCCCTGGGAAATGTAAAACCACAATAGAACTGAACAAACAACTTTTAAATCTCCTGTGATTCTGGCCCCTTGAACCAAACTTGTATCACAAAACTGTGTCATCCTCAGGTCCTCACTTCTAACCAGACATGTCAATCCAGAGAAGTCCTAGACATTTGGGAACTTAGACTCTATCAGGAACTAAGAACTGATGTTAGGAGAAGTAGAATGGGAAGTAAAACATGTTCAGAGTTACCCAAAGTATGTCACAGGAATGAGTCACAATGAGGTAGAATATGGCTCTTATATCATTTCCAGATGATAACAGCTAAAGCTACAGATAATGCAACTGAAGTCCAGAGATAGAGAGACCTTGCCATTAGCACCCAGTAAATCACTGCCAAATTCTGAAAAAGGCACTGGTCTACTGTTCAAATTTGACAGAGGTCAAAATTTGCCAGGCATCTTTCTCCCAGTTCCATGCCTACACTCCAATTTATGTGTTGTCAAGAACACGACTTTGCAGTTTGTCCTGTTTCCTGAGACATCTTCTACTTTTTTTTTTTTTTTTTTTTGGGTCACACCGGCAATGCTCAAGGGTTACTCCTGGCAGGGCTCAGGGGACTATATGGGATGCCAGGGATCAAACCCAGGCTGAACATGTGCAGGGCAAATGCCCTACCCGCTGCGCTATTGTTCCGGCTCTGAGATCTTCTAATTGTGAGAAATTTCAGCTCTCAGGATGGTCTTGAATGACATGGACTTCCAAGGACTATTAGCCCTTTGGTCTGAAGGCCAAGATGAACTGAATCAGGGTGTCCTAAAGTATTCGAAGGTGAGGCTTAGTGATTTTTAAAACATATCTAAGAATCTTAGCGGCACATGTATTAGGGTGTCTAAGGTATTAGGGTGGGTCTCTCTGAGGGAAACTGAAATTGACCTAGAGTTCATGACTAGCAGCTCTGACCTTAGACATAAACTTCCTCTGGTTTAAACATCTGTTCAACATCTGTCTAGCCACATTTGGCCTTACAACATTTCCTTCTTAGAAATGAATTCCCTTTCTTCTAATTTTCTTCTGCTCAAGAAGCTTCTTTATAATCATCCTTTAAAACCTAAATCATGTGTTACTTCTCTAGGACCCTTGACATCTTCAGCATGAACTCTAAACTGTCCCAGTCCCGAGTCTAACCCCTTGCCATCTCCTTTCATCCATCATAGAAGTAGCTAAATCATCCCATGATTGGTTTCCTTTTCATGAAAACTGCAGGAATTACCTAATGTGTCGAAAACTAAAAGCCCTGGTCATCCTCTCTCTCTCCCTCCCTCCCTACACACCACACACACACAAACAACAAAATACTTACCATACACACAAATTAACAAATTCAATTGGCAACTACCAACAAAACACGTCTACCCCATCATGTAGACAAAGCCTTGGAGTAAACCACTGTCATCATCATATCCGCAGGCAATTTTTTCAATATGAAAGAAACTAAGGTGTGTGTGTGTGAGTGTGTGTGTGTGTCTAATATTTCCCCAGATCTCTGGGATTGCTGCAAGTGTGAGAGATATGAGAGGACAAATTATTATCCTATTGCAGTCCTTAAATCTTCTAGACTTTTTTGGAACCAGAGCGAATTTGCAGTGAGAGCTCTCAAATAAGTTGCCTTATACTTCTAAATATGTGTTACTGTGGATAGTTACTAGCATAAGGAATCCTAGGTCTAGAAGCAGTTTTGTTGGAGAGGATAAAGGTTTTCCCATGGGGAGAGACTGGAGAAGGAGGTTTTTCCTTTTCACAGGAAGAGAGATGGATAAAGCTTTGGATAAAATTCCAGGGAGTACCTGTAATGGGATACCTGTGAGGAAAAGTTGCTGCACTTAAAAATATTTTCCTTTCTTTCCAAAAACATAGCTTGTTTTAAGATTACTTTCTCTGTGATAATTTCATGGAGCTATCCCCAAGATGCAAAACACTTATAAAACACAAACTATGTAGCAGGTACTATATCAATGTCTATTTATACAGTAAATGATTTATTGAATCATTATCATCATTATTGTCTACTTTTTACAGATAAGGAAACAGGGAGAAATTAAACAACAGGATTTTAGTTATATAACCCAGAGCCACGGCAGAGCCTGGCAAGCTACCTGTGGTGTATTCGATATGCCAAAAACAGTAACAATAATGGACCTCATTCCCAATGAATGGAGACGTTACTGGCACCTGCTTAAGCAAGTTGATGAACAACAGGAAGACAAGTGATAAATATTAAGTGGTGGAGGAAGGAATTAGATGGTCCAAGGCAGGCTGGCTGTAGACTGGGCATATCTAAGCTCTCGGCCACCTTGCCTGCTCTATCAGATTTTTTATGTGCACATTGCTCTGCCTATGTGAGCAGTGAGGATGTTCACAGAAGGGTGATCAGGGAACCACATGAAACTGACTACCAACATGCAACTTTGCAGTTTAATTTATATTTGAATTATTTATTTTTAATGTCCCACTACTCATCTATGATGGGCTCCATTTTATTTTTTGAACTTCATTTATTTAATTTTTGGCTTACAATACTATTAGTAATAGTTTATCGTAAACATAATAGTCGAACTTCAGGCCCCAAGGAACTATTCATGAAATTCATAAGCAACTGGGCTATGCTGACCCATGCAGTTCACCTGATGAACAAGTGTTCATTACCCCTGTGCACATTCTGCATATATTGGCTGGTTAATTGGTCAATCACCTCAGTGAACAGCCTGAGATCGGCCCCGAGATCTTCTAATTCAAAGTCAAATGGGAATCTAGTGTGCCACCTTGTCCCACATTTGTCACTTACCTGGAATAACTTCAAACACAAACTTCCCAGCTTCTTCTGGATTTGTGGCAATCTCCTTGATTGTACTTCCTGGTAGGTACATGGAACCCTGAAATATCAAAAATTGTATCTTTGATAATATGCAGCAATATTTTAGGAAAAATAAAGTCATGAAATTTGCCTGTCAACGATGGGCATGGAGAGTATCATGCTGAAATGAGTCAGAAGGAGGACAGATATAATATGACTGCATTTATTTGTGCGATACAAAAAATAGTATGAGACTACTATCCAAGACCAGGCAAAATAGGGGTCAGGAGGACTTGTCAATGTTACCACAAGTGTGCGGGAGGCAGGTAAGATAGAGAAGGGACCAGTTTTTCAATTATAGTTGGAAATGGTAACACTAGACTGGAACTGAGCATTGAAAGTAGGTAAATGGATGTATATGATAACCCTTCAGTGTCTGTATTGCAAACCATGATGTGCAAAATGAAAGAGAGAGGGAGAGAGAGAGAAATTTTTGCCATAGAGGCAGGTTGGGGGTGGAAAACAGGGAACACTGGTGTTGGGAAATGTGCACTGGTGGAGGAATGGGTTTTGGAACATGGTATGGCTAAAACCCAATCATGAACAGCTATGTAATGGTCTATCACATGGTGATTTAACTTAAAAAAAAAGAATATGCAGTCTCATATCATCTATAAATTGAGGTTAAGTTGGATAACAGGATGATGACAGGTGAAGAGGAAGATGGGGAAGAAGAGTCCTAGTTTTCAACGGGCTACTTCTGATACTTGGGCTATCATCAGATTTGGTAGCACCTATCTGGGAACAAGTTAGGTGTCAAGATAAAAGGACAAAGTTCTTACAGAATGAGCTAAGAGGGTGCTCCATCAACATTTGTCTTCCCACATTTACAAGAGCCATGACTTACTGGCTCAGAGACACCTGAGTTTTGGGAAGACAAGGATGAGATTGATAGACCAGACTGTACATCTATCTAGTCACCAGTACTGAGAACACATGCCATTCAAAGGAAGAGGGTACTTTGTAGCAGCAAGAGTTACTGAGAAATTCTAGAAATAGTATAGTAGGCAGGGCATTGGTGTGACATGTATGTAACATGAGTTTGATCACTGGCATCACCTTACAGTCCCCTGAACCTCACTAGGAGTAAATCCTGAGCAGCTCCAAACATAATCTGCTCCCAGCCCCCCAAACAAACAAACAAAAAATCTTTCAATGGTGGAGGGAAAAGGAAACTGGCAAAGGGATTGTGTTGGAACATTGTATGCATGAAACACAATCATGAATAAATTTTGTAATTCAGAGTGACTGGGAAAAATGTTCATTTCAGGTGTTTGCTCCTTTGTTAAGCACTTTCAAAATATCTGAATACATTATTTATTTAGTTCTCTCAGAGATCCTCCAGGCAAGGTATCTTTACTTACAAGTGAGAGAACTGGGGATAGGAGAAATTCTACCAAATGCCAAAAAACTAGTAAATGGAAGAACGATAATTCTTCAGATGTTGTTCAAAGCCATACTCTTCACTATTACAGTGAAGAGTAGTAATGGAGACTGGTCACTTTATTGCCCCACTGGAATTGTAATGAAAGAAGGACTCTGTAGCGAAGTAAGGGTGTAGGACAATTAACCTCCTGCACAAACATATGTCATGCAAAAAAGTCACTTCCATAGAAGCACGCAAGTGCATTTACATGAAATAGCTCACGAGATTCCCAAAGCAGCTCTGTATTAACAACATGGCAATATTTACTACTTTTTACTTTGAGTTTGAGTGAATCAACACTTTTAAAGTCTTAGAGACCGCAAAGAGGGACATAGTTAACTATTGAGTTAGTACTCATGAGTGACATATTACCAGCTACTGACAGTTGATGACTTGTGAACTGAGTAAGCATGTGCGACTTTACTGCAGAATGAAGTAAAAATGAAAAGGGTTGCCCTCAGTCAGGCAAGAGAGTCCTAAAGATCTGTCAGTTCAGCCAGAAGCCTTAACAAATCAATGCTTCTTCAGAGACTAGAAAGAGATATGCCTTAGGACTGAGTGTGAAAGAGCATAGAACAAAAAAGAAGAGGAAGAAACTCATACAGGAGAAGGACAAGATAAATGAGGAAGAGACGGGGGAAGAGGACAGTGAGAACAAAAGCCAGTGCAAGTTTCAGACAGAAGGAAGCACACCTACTAGTAAGTAAACTTGTTCAAGAAGAACCAGGATCTACAAAGAAGCCCTCCAAATTATTATTTGCTGTATCACTGGCCCAGGTATGCTGGTCCAGAGACTCTTAGACATGGGGCAGAGTGGTTCCTTGCTCTCCCTGTGCCCAGCCGTTCTTGAGGCAGTCGGGAGGCATGGTGGGTTCTAGCCTTGGCCCACCACCCCGGCAGAACCTCACAACAAGCCAGACGACCCCCACCCACTCCATGGGCGCCGCCATTTTCCACATCCGGACTTCCCTCTCTTCAGAACTCCACCCAGCCGACCAGCCCATCACAGCCCGGATCATCGACACCCACCCTGCAGTAGTTTCTTCCTCAATCCGCCCAGGTATGCTGGTCCAGAGACTCTTAGACATGGGGCAGATCGGTTCCTTGCTCTCCCCTGTGCCCAGCCTTTCATGAGGCAGTCAGGAGGCATGGTGGGTTACCCTTGGCCCACCACCCCGGCAGAACCTCACAACAAGCCAGACGACCCCCCCACCCACTCCATGGGCGCCGCCATTTTCCACATCTGGACTTCCCCCTCTCTTCAGAACTCCACCCAGCCGACCCGCCCATCACAGCCTGGCGCGCATGCAGCCGGTTCATCAATAAATGCTTTATTTGGAGGTGTTTAAATAATATGCCTCCCCTTACAAGCCTAGCAACTTGCTCGTTGTAGTTTGACATGCCAAATGCCAGTAACAATTATATTAGGTCCTAATATAATGACCATGACCTAATATAATGGTTTGAGGCTCTTTATGTTCCTGGAGCAAGCCGATGCCCTTCTCTACTGGCATGAGACAGGACATATGGAGATTACTGGTGCCCCGCTCTAGCAAATAGATGATTAACGGGAAGATCGGATCGTGATCGTGATCGTGATCACTGTATCACTGTCTTCCCCGTTCATCAGCGATTTGCTCGGAGCGGCCCCAGAACATCTCCATATGTCCTGTCTCATGCTAGTAGAGCCCAAGGCATCTGCTTGCTCCAGGAACATAAAGAGCCCCAATCCATTCCGAATGAGGTCTATAATTGTTACTGGTATTTGGCATATATATCAAATACAACACGGGTAGCTTGCCAGGCCTCTGCTGTGCAGGTAGCATATTCTTGTAGCCATATCTAAGTACAGCATTTATTGATGAACCGCTAGCCGGACGCTGATAGGCTGGTCTGCTGGGTGGAGGTCTGACGGAGAGAAGTTCGGATGTGGAAAAATGGAGGCCCTACATGGAGTGGGGGTCATCTGGGCTTTATGCCTTAAGGCTCTGAGTCTGGACCGGGCCTGAACCCACCATCCCTTAGTCAAGCTACTAATGCTACCTAAATAATTTTCTGAAAAAAAAATTAAATTTAAGACATATAAAATACAAGATATATAAAATATGAATACAACTTTTCTTTATGACATGCCAGATTCTGTGTCAATTATCCATGACTTACTATCCCTGACTTATTATCACACCTAATATTCATTAGAAGTTTGTGTCGTTGTTCCCAGTAGAGTGATAAGGACATAAGGTACAGAGGGTTAATTAGCTGATCATAGTTTACAAAAAGTGTTGTAAAGAAATCTATGACCCATCCTCAGGCACTGGTATTCCAGGATTACAGGAATGCTTTACTTAGAATTCCTACCAGTACTTGCTGGAAGAAGTAATCATCTGATTGAACTTTACTCACACCAACGCATAGATGGCAACTTAGGGACCCTTTCCACACAATGAGCATGAGAACCTTGGCCATTAAAAATGAATAGAGCAGAGAGGAAGGAGCAGGAGTGGGGAGCAGTAAAAGGTAAGAGAGGAGGCAGGGATGCTGATGGGAATGGAGGCATTGATTCAGACAAGGAAGCACCAAAGAGGCTGAGCACAAAGGACAGACTGTGTACAAAAATGGAAAGAGGGGAAACTTGTGCTGGAGATCACGAGTGCTCACAGCAGTAATGCACAGTAGAACACCGTGGCAGTGGTGTGATAGATTGGCTAGAACGGGTTCTTGGGCCGAAGAGCACAGGGACTACAGTGTTTGCTTTGCATCCCACCACCCACAGTTCGAATCCCAAACACCACACATGATTCCCCTAAGCACCAATGGAGGTTGCTTCTGGGATCAAAGCTGGGAATAGCCCCATAGAGCATCGTAGCATGTGCCCTCAACCCCCACAAAATAGCTTAATTAAAATAAAAAGCTGGTCATTTGATTTTCTAGAAAGGACTCACCAACCTACATATACATTATCAATGTACATAAGTGCCTTTCTCATCTATACACAGATTCACAACTTCTCTCCTACCAATAAGATTAGTGTATATATATATATATATATATATATATATATGTATATATATATATGTGTGTGTGTGTATATATATGTGTGTGTGTGTATATATATATATATATAATCCTCTGTATAGATGGTACTTTTCGTTTTGTTTTTCAAAATAATGTTATGAAAATATGTCTATGGGCACTGGTGGAGGGATGGGTGCTGGAACACTGTATGACCAAAACCCAAATATGAACTTTTTTAATTGTATATCTTTGTAATTGAATATCTCACAGTGGTATAATAAAATACTTTAAAATAAAAAATGTATTAAGGCATTGATAGCTGAATTGCATTTTACTGTATAAATATATGGAAAAACCCCAGATAAAACTTTGTTGGAGGACAGATTTAGCTATTCTGGGAGTTTTGTTGTTTTGCCCACTCCCAGCTTAATCTACTTAAGTCAAGGTTCATTCTAATGAGATTTCTCTTCTATGTAAACACTGCTAGAGGGTGTGGCGGTTACAGAAGTCACCTTGATTGAATAACTTCTGACTTATACATCTACTAAGACTTCTATGTTTTCTAGATTGGGCACAGCTCCTCTTTATACCCACTGCACCCAGCGTGGGACAGTTAGAATTTACCAGGAGACTACCACCCTGGCTACGCTGAGACTATAGGAAGACTATGGAAGGATCATACTAGTTTGCTCTAAGCAGGCGAGTGTGACCCTTTCAGTACACCAGAACAAGATACTCAGAATCACCCTGGTGCAGATAATAATAAGAAGGACCTTGTGGGTACCATCTAGATTACATGAAGCTCATGAAGTTAAGATGCATTACTTTATATCAGCCCCCTCTCTCTCCAGTGTTTTACATAAGAGATAATCTCGGATTAGTCCTTGGCATAACCTTTGTTTATACCTGCAATAAGGTGTGGCACTACACTCTGTTTAAGGTTCTTTGTTGACATGACAGCCTCCCGATTGGATTACTTTGGTGTATATAAAGGGCTGACTTGAGGCCCCTTCACCTTTTGCCTTTTGGTTCCTCAGCCTTCAGCTTTTGGCTCCCTGCGGCTTTTGGCTTTTGGCCTTTTGGCCTTTTGCTCTTTGGCCTTTTGCTCTTCCTCTCTGGGTAGGACTCAGCTCGGGTGAGATCCTCTCTCTCCTTTGGTGGGAGATTAGGCTCTTTTGTATGGTCTAAGTTCGGACCAGAGCTAGAGTTTGTTCATTATATTGGATTGCTGTGGAAGAGCTTTTGTACTATTAAAAGCCATTTTGGAACTTACTTGAATCGTGAGTTTTCATCTGTTCTCCGGCGTCCTCGGAGGTAGAAGACAACCTCTACTCCTGACACTGTCGGGGACCCGCAGGCAGCCCCCACAAAACTTAACCCTCGTTGTTGAGCATTATTTTAATATCCTTATAATAAATATTACTGGTGAAAAACTATTTAGGTGAATTTATCTACCTACAGCAGTAGGTAGATAAATTACCTACATCCTTTTTTTTTACCTACATCAGTCCTAATAATCAATTTGGTTAAATTTCGAGAATTAGAAATTCAGGATCAAACAAAGAGCTTGCATTTTTAAAAAAGACTCCTCTAGAAAATCTATCGAATTTTAATTTTCACTAACTGGGCATGAAAATCCTGTTCTCTAGTCTTTACTAGCACTTTAATTCTAGAAAATATTTACTGATGTGTAAGGAGAGAATGCTAGCTAATTAGCTTTCACAGCATAATTACTCAGATAGAACTTTTTATTATATACTTATTGGCCATGACTTTCATTTAATTAATCATTATTTATGTCTTTTGGTACTGTTGGACTCACAGACTTTAAAAAGATTATTTTAAGCATGCTTAAAATAGTGATAGTGATTTTAAGCATTAAAAACATTTATCATAGAATTTTCTCAATTATTTGCCTTTTTACTTTATTGTGTTGGGTTTTAAATACAGAGACATTTTTACTGTACAATTAAATTAGTCTTTCCATTATGTTTTCTTTACTGTTATAATTCAAAAAAACCCCTCTCCTAAAGATTTGCTGCTAACTACATTCTTCTAGTATTTTATGAAATTCTAGTATTTTATGAACGGGTATTCAGGAGGTAGAGTGTGGGCATTCCCAAGTGTTCGCAGGGAGTACAGGGGTCAATCCTGGCAATTATAGGCCAATCAGGCAGAATAGTTAAATTAATAAATGCTAAGGATCATCAGTCCACCCCAGAAATGCTCAGGGAACTCCAAGGTAATACCCAATGGTGTTTAGAATCCTCTAGAGCAATACAGGCTAATGCTAAGGACCATATTGTGCTAGGGATAGAAATGGTGTCCCCATATGCATGCACGAAATGAACCCTAACCTTTGTGTTTTTCCCTAGCTCTTGAACTCAGTTTTCTTTCTCTCTCTGTCTCTATCTCTGTGTGTCTGTGTGTGTATATCTCTCTGTGCCTATGCATCTGTGTATATTAATCACACACACAGAGACACATACTGTGTGTAAATTAATCAATTTTCTTTCTCTGTCTCTCTCTGTGTCTGTGTTACACATCTCTATCTCTCGTTATACACACATATACATATATATTTATGCAGGCCAGAGGGAATAGAGAAATACCTCTACCCAATTATCTCCCATTTCATACGTTACTGTCCCAAATATTAGTCAATGAACAAAATTTTCACATCTAAGTCTTTAATGCACCCAGAGTCATAAACCGTTCAACATAGAGTGTAGAAAATACCTTTATTCCCCCCCCCAATTTAGCTCTTATCTGTAACTTCCATTAATAAATATTTCCAGTGTTTAGGAATTCCAGAATGATGTGAAATGATAGCATAATAAGTTATTGTATTTTGAATAGATATTTTTCTTAACAAAATTATGGTCATAGAAATCTACAAGGAAAAGAAACATCAGCCCAAATTCTCAATTATTTTCCAGTAGTATTTTAAATGGTAAATGTCCTTACAGTATGATGTTTTTGCTATCACTAAGAATTGCACAATAGCAATACCCATATCTCCTTTTGAAACGTGCACTTTCTTAATCTTGTCTTGCCTGCAGCTGCCTGAGACGTGTATTTTCTTTAGGGTGCATTTCCTCATTCTGGAGAAATGGCCAGCACATCCCTGCTTGGGATGTGTGTTGTTATGTTTACTTTGGGGAAGGCTGTGTTCTCTCTTTAACACGTATCTTTTATTTGCTTTTTATTAAATAACTGTAGTTACAAAGTTATTGATAGCCGAGTTTAGGCATATAATCTCTCAATACGAATCCCACCACCGGTGTCAACTTCCTTCCACCAGTGTTCCCCTATTCTCTCTCTTCCCCAATCCCCATCCCATCTCCACCTGTCAACTTGATACATGACAAAGTTTCAGTGGTTGCTGCTCAGAACTCATGTTCTTAATGTCGTTGAGTCTGTGTTTTGGATATATGGCTACACCACTTACCCATATCACCAGCATAACTGAAGCCCTAATGCCTGTTGACCCATTACTTCCCAGTTTCTTCTTCCCCCTTGATTTCTTTCCTTCTCTGTTCTTCTCTTTTCTAACACTGGGGTCAAGGGTGATCTAGGCATCCCTCCTTTACTACAATACATTTCCTCATATAGTTTTCTATCAACCACTGATTTGTGAGGTCATCCTGTGTTTTTTTTTACTTCTTCGGACATACTTCACTCAACACACTATCTTCCGGTTTCAACCAGGTTGCAGAAAATTGCACGATTTCATCATTGAACAAGTAGCTTTACCTCTCCTTCCCTTCCTTTATTTCTTGAATAAATTTTTTAAGAATTACATGATAGCAAAATATTTACTAATAAAAAATATTTATGACAGTGTTAATTGTTTGTTTTAGGTGGGCAGTGCTCAGGGCTTACTCCTAGAGGGGATCAGGGAACCATATTTGATACTGGAGATCAAACTCAGGTTGGTCCTGTGCAAGGCAACTGCCCTACCTACTTTACTATCACTCCAGATGTGTCATTGTTAATTTTGTAATTAAATATTATTTTCCTAATTATTTATTTGTAATAAATATTTTTTTATTTTTTTTTTTTAAAATTACAAGATATACATTAAAAAGTTATATTGGGTTTTGGTCTTTAAATCTGCAAGACAGAAAGAGTGAATTAAAATGGATTAGTTCTTCTAATGGAATGGTTTTTATTTTTTTATATCAAATGTTTTCATCTAGATGCTGGGAGCACCACCACATTTTACTGCCATAAAAAAGATTTCCAGGTGCCACTTATGGAGAACCCCTGAATTATAGAAAGACAAAAAGAGAAGGAAGAGGGGAAGGAAGAGTGGAAGGAATTGAAGGTAGACAGGAAGGGAGAGGTAAAAATAATAAAAGGAAGACAAGGAGGATCACTTATCACTTATCTTTCTGTTGTTCATTGATTTGCCTGATTAATGATTAATATTTTTTTTAAAAAATCTAATTTTGAACAGTATGTATGAAAGAAAGTCAGACACGAACACCTGAAGAATCTGCCTTCAGTACTCATCAATATACTGGCTTGGCTCTTCACAGGCTACCTGTCTGAATGCAAGGTACCCTCCCAATGGAAAACCAGCAGGACAAATTATACAGTCCAAAGCATCAATAATTCCATTTATAAGCAAGCCTGCATTAAGGATTTATCTCTCTATGCCTTTCTTGACATCCAGAGACTCACATACATGGGGCAGAGCTGCTACTGGCTCTTCCTGTGCCTAGCTGATCACAAGGTGCCCAGGATTGAAGGTGGGTTCTAACCCTGGCCTGCCACCCCAGCAGAGCCTTGCAAGAAACCAGAGGAATCCCCACACCATGAGGGCCACCATTTTCCACATACGGACTTCCCACTCATCAGAGCTCCACCCAGCAGAAGAGCTGATCACAAACCCAACTTGCAGGCCGCTTTGCGGCCATGTGTTTCATCAATCCTGAGTGCAGAGCCAGGAGAAACCCCTGAGTATTGCTGGGTGTGACCCAAAAAGCAAAAAAAAAAAAAAAGCATGAGATTAGAGGCAACTACAATAGTATCCCATCTGCACAGCAGAGCCTGGCAAGCTACCCGTGTCATATTTGATATGCCAAATACCAGTAACAATTATAGACCTCATTCCCATGACTTGATTGAATGGTTTGAGGCTCTTTATGTTCCTGGAGTGTTCAGATGCCCTTGGGCTACATTAGTATGTGACAGGACATATGGAGATGTTACTGGTGCCTGCTTGAGCAAATCAATGAACAACAAGAAGACATGTGATGCACGTGATGTTTTCATATATACTTCAAATTTCCTATCATGTACACATGTAGTATTTGTAATCAAAATAGACATAATCATATAAAGTATACTTACTCACTCTAGGAATTTATCATTTTATTTTAAAAGCCTGTTCAAAACGTTTTTATATACGCAGTGAGTGTTGGACTTTAGAACATGTTTTTTTAAGTCATCTATTTAGGAGTTGTGTGGTTTTGTTCATTAACTATTAATCATGATCCATTGATTTGTTGTCTTATATTATCAGATTTCTTAAAGAAAACAACATTTCTAATCCCAAGAGAAGCTTTTACCTAATTATTCCCAGCTAATTTAATTCTCAGAGGAATTCAAATTTTCTACAGTCAGAAGTAAGAGAAAGTAGGAACTTCAGCAATTTATTTTCCACACTAGTATCAGCCTATGTTTTAACCAATAGTTTTTACATTTTTCTTACTTGTTTGTTTCTATGACAATATATCATTGTTTTACTTTACAAGAAATAGGAATGCTGAAAGTTGAAATAATCAGAGAGTAATAGAGACAGGAAAAATATACATGTTTTGACATAAACTTGCACTTCTCACTCTCTGTAGTTTGCGGAAGCAAACCCCCACCCCCACCCCAAGGCTGCCCTTTCCACTGCTCGGGAAGGAGATGCACTAGGCCATCTGTATGCAGATGGGAAGCACTCTCGTTTCAGTAAGTAATGCACAGTCACCCCATTCTTGGTCTGCCATTGAAAGTTTCTACTGATTTTGGGCAGTTCATAAGAAGGAAGTCTATCACTCTTCAGAGAAACAGGAGAGAACTTGGAGTATGGTACATTCTCGAAGGGCCTTTCCTGGCCTCCACGGTGGCTGACCAAGTTTTGTCCTCAATCACAGGACCTAGTTAACCCGGTGCTGCTGATACATCACAGATCCTCAAACCTGGTTTTTAAAGAAAACTATTCCTTCCAAAATGATCCCTTGATGTGATCCAAATGTTCACATCTGTCATTCATCCCCAACATCCTCACAACTCCTGGGGTTTTTCATCTTCCATTAGATTCTGGAGTCCATCTTCCCTAATATGTTTTTAGGGAAGAATCCAACCAAACCTACTTTTCCTCCAGAACTATGAGCTCTACGTGCTAAGGTCAGACATTCAGTTGTCCCAACATCTAATTTACACATGGCATCACCAGGGAAATTTGTGTGTGTGTGTTTGTGTGTGTGTATACGTGTGTGTGTGTGTGTGTGTGTGTTGAGTAAACCAGGCGGTGCTGGGGGTTAAACCAGGGTAAGTCAGAGGCAAGAGCCTTAATTCCTGTACTATCTCCAGCTCACCAGGGTCATTAATATCATTCTCTCTACTCTGTGGTACAATGATGGCCATGAAAAATTAAGGAGGTATAAGGCAAGAGGTATTGGGCCCAAGATTCAGTATCAAAGCCCCCCCAGGCCCATTCACTCCATCAGGATATCCTATTTGTTCTACCACCAAAGTATATCCGAATATGATCATTTCCTTCTAGTCCACAATTTCCACTAAGATACTAAGCATCATAACCTTTCACCTGGATTAACTCCGGTCTACTCCCCTAGTCCTGTAAATCTATCTTGAACACAGAAGCCAGAATCATCCTTTTTAAAACACAAACCAAAACTGTTTACTATTCAGTGGGGATTCTGCAATCCTCCCTATTATACTCCAGTCCTTACAACGCTTACAATGCCCTTTGCAATCTGAGCTCCAACTGATAACTCCCCCCCATCCCTGTCCTTTTCTTTCTGATCCTCTGATTCTTTAACATTACTACCCCATGCTGACCAGTCTACTTTCCCCCCATTTATCAGACATACTCTACCACAGGGCTTTTGCACTGGCTATTCCCTTAGCCTGACTAATTGCCTCATCTCCTTAGCCTGTACTCAAATGTCACCTATTCAAGAGATAATTCTGTGTTTTTGTTTGTCTGTTTTACATTTTGTTTGTTTGTTTTGTTTTTGGAGGGGCCACACCCAGCTTGTTCAGAGCTTACTTCTGACTCTGAATTTAGGAATCACTCCTAGCAATGCTCGTGGAACCATACAGCCATGCCAGGGATCACACTGGGGTCAGAGGCATGCATGGCAAGAGCCTACTCACAGCTTCTCTCTCTCTCTCTCTCTCTCTCTCTCTCTCTCTCTCTCTCTCTCTCTCTCTCTCTCTCTCTCTCTCTCTCTCTCTCTCTCCCCCCCCCCCACAGAGGTGATTACAAGCAAGCACTTTTAATCCTAAAACCTACCCCAAATGCCTGATGCCACCTTGGTCACTCTCCTTTCTTCCTCATAAAACTAGTAACTTTCTAATCAACAGCAAACTTTCATTTAATTTAGTTGTTCTTCCCCTGCTTCTTCTCCAGATCTAAGTTCTACATGGCAGGGATTTTTGTCTTGCTTTATTTCAAGCACCTAAAACAGTGCCTGGCACACAGCAGGTGCTCAACCAATAGTGAGGAAGGAACAAACTTCTCCATCTTAATCCTAATTCTACATTCCGTATGCTGTACTCAGCCATCACCACCCAGACCATATAACCAGCCTTGATTTAGAGCTGCATTTAGGAAGTTCCAGAGGGCTCATGGGGAGGGCGGGGGTCGCTGCCCATCTGTCACTGGCTCACCTTTGCCCTCAGCTTCTGTATGTAGAAAAGACATGGAGAAAAGGGTACCTCACCTCACCTTTAAGTCAGATAACAAGACCCCTGAGAGTACACATGCCACAAGCCCGACTCCACAGCAACTTCCTGCAGACCTGGAAGGAAAAGCTCTGGGAAATGGGTACCTGAGGCTTCATGTCCTCTTCATCCTTGTAGTAGTAGAGTTGCTGCGCCCTCAGCACAAAGTACCTGTGCTGCCAGTTCTTCACGATGGACCTCTGCTTCTTCAGCCAGCCCATCTTGATTGGCCTCTCCAGCGGGTTGGGGGTGGTCGTGGGATGAAAGGCCGCCATGTGCTCACCGGTCATCACGCTCCTGGAGCGAGCTGGAGAGAGGAACAGACAGGCGGCCTGACTGAGGGACGGACTGGGAGCAGTGCGCAAAGAGCAGGCCGAGGAGCGGCCCGGAGGAACCTCCAAAGGGCTGAGGAGAGGGTGGGGTCCTGTCAGGTCCAGTTCAAGGGTCCACCTCTGGGGCCGACAAAGGCCTCCGGGGCCCCAAGGGGCAGCTAAGCGGCCTGCAGACTCCCTGGACCACACCGTGTGGACAAAACCAGTGCACACCCGCGCCCAGAGCTCACGCAGGCCGGCCGCCCGGCTTGGCCCCCTCATGCTGCAATGAGAAAGCCTGGCTGGAGCCTTCTGAAGAGGAAGTGGCCGCAGCATCTGACAAAAGGTGTTTCCTTTTTCCTGCGTGGGAGTGAGTATCTGACAAGACCGAGGAGAAAATAACGCCTTGCTCGCTGGGCTCCGGGTGAGTCCCACGCAGCTGCAGCACGGCCGGAAGCCACCGGGCGTCCTTCCACAGAGCAGGAACGGCCTGAACCCTCTGCCTGCCCGGCCCAGTGGCCTCTTCCACACAGACCACTCTGCCGCAGCCCTACTGCCACCCCCACCCCCTCACACCACCACCACCACCATACACACCAACCCCCCAGGCCCTGTCTACGTAGCCAGCGGGAAGGAAGTGGGCACCTCCCGAATTTTCCTGTCCAGTGTCTTAGTGTTCAGACTGGCTTGAGTGTATTTACAGCACTCTCTGCTGGACTCAGCGTTGCCTGGAGCTGCCCACTGAGGAACCTTTCAGTCAGGTTGTCAAACGCCTGTGGCTGACAGCACACAAAGGAAAGGAAAGGAAATAGAGATCTCTTCACAGAAAGCAGAAGTCAGGTTTGACTCTATCAGCCTCAATGTACTGCATCTTGACATTAGTCGGCTTTAATTTTTCACACAAGAGCTCACTTTCTGTCACAGAATTTGGACTGCACATCTTGTCTCCACAGTAACTCCCACTCAGGATGAATCTCTCCTTTCCATACCTCCACAGCTACCCATCTCCCTGCCTGTGTGGTTCCCTTTCAACACATCCTCTCAGCCTCACCATCTTTTCCCAGCAAGTTCAGCATGCCCTTGACCTATTCTGTGCAGTGTCCATACACCACAGGCTCCGTGTGACATTCCTCTGGCTGGGCTGTGGGGGGGGTTGGGGGGGGAGGACAAGGCGACTCTCCATAGTCCAGTCCCTCTGTTCAACTTTGTCAACACCCAGAACGTTCACCCTGGAACTGACTAAACCAACTGCACTCTTCCTGTCAGAGGTCAAGGGCTTCCTTTCCTAGATCTTTGGCCATAGGAATATTACACAACCTCTCTGAGTCTGTTTCCTCACTTGCTAAACTGGGATAATAATAGTTCCTACTTCATGGAATTGCATGATGATTAAACAAGCTAATATGTATAAACCACTTAACACAGTCCAAAGTAAACAAATAGGACTCGTGTTTTCGTGTCTTCTCAGCGGATTACTTTCTATGGCAAGGATGGAGATCATCTCTAGAGCTCTCTAAACTTCCCTCTTCGGTTGAAAATATTGTTCTTCTATCCCTGTTCTATTCATAATGCATTGCATCAACAACATGTCTCATACTTTTATTCCTTTCTTTTTTAGTTCCTTTCTAGTCTGTGATTTTATATGTTTATGTCCATAGCTTATTTTCAAATACCAGAATTTGATACAACATTATAGGTTCTTTCTTTTTATTGATTCTAATTGTATCCAATCTACCCCCCCCCCCGAGGTGTTGCAGGTGTGGCTGCAGTGTCCAGCTGCATTGGCAGGTGGCAGACAGGAGACAGGCTTGTCTATATATCTCCAGGACTCTGCCCCGTGGGTCCTGGATGGTTGATGGTCTGATATAGGGAAAGACTGGGCCCCCTGGGATGAACCCAGAGCCAAGGCAGAGCCTGGAAAGCTACCCGTGGTGTTTGATATTCCAAAAACAGTAACAATAATGGACCTCATTCCCAATGAATGGAGACGTTAATGGTGCCTGCTCAAGCAAATCGATGAACAATGGGAAGACAAGTGACAATTATATCCAGAGTTGTCATGTTCTTTTAGTCTGATATCACTAAGCTTCCTGGCCTCAGAAAAAATCTGTGCATCTGTTCCATACCTTTATTTTCTTTTTTTGGCTGTCAGCTTATGGTCACCACTCCAGCTATGTTGTATAGCTGGCAGTAATAAACACTTGATTCAACAGGAATCATCATAAGGAACATGTACTCATTTGTTGTAAAAAGCAATTGGGTATTTTTGACAACAATTTTGCAGAATGCTTACAAAAAGTTTTTTTTTATTATCAGTATATCATGGCACCTCGGTTTAAAAACGTATTCTTATAAATCCTTTTCCTTGGTTTATTTCTGAATTCACAGTCTTCTATCATTTACTGAAACAGTTGGGCTGGTCATTTACTCTAAGATCATAGAAATGTCTGAAGGAAATCCAGAAGAATTTGGGAAGGAATATAATAAGAATGAGGAAAATTAAGGAATTGTATAAAGTTTAGTTTCTCTAAGTCAGAGACTGTAACGTGAAAAGACTCATATATGTTTTATAAAGATAACAAACAAGAAGTCAAAGAGATATTACAGGAGTTCAGGTGTTTGCCTTGTATGCATCTGATCCAGGTTTGATCCCCAGCACCCCATGTGGTCCTCTGAGCACCCCCATATGGTGCCCTGAGAACCCAGGGGTGACACCTGAGAACAGAGTCATGAGTGAGCCCCTAACCACGGCTTACATTTTAGGTATGGCCTAAAAAAACTGACATGAAAGAAATGGCGCACATACACAATTTTTTTCAGAAGCAGAAGAATAAGGCATTCGGACAGATACGGGGGAGGGGGGGATTTTAAGCTGCAGTATAGCTTAACCCTGTGTTACATCTGTGACGACACAACTGTTGCAGCATCATGCATGGAAGGGTGAGACTAGCAAGAGCATGAGGGAGAATAGTGGGAGATAGAGAATGCACCATTGACTAGATGAGACAGGAAGCACAGCCTGAAAGTGCAGATGAAGAGAATTAAGTTGACACAGAAGTCAATTGCTGGAATATTTTTGGTAATGCTGGAATTTTTTGTGTGATTTATTAAGGGAAAAACAACCACTATAAAAACACAAAAAACATAACATCCCCCAAAAACCTATGCATTGCAGAACGGTCTGGCAAAAGCAGGAGTAAGATATATTATATTCTCAGACCTGACCAAGAGGAACACTAATGCCACTGTGATAGATATTCAATCATTTTGTCCGTTTTTGTACACTTAAGGCCTTGACTAACCATTTTTATATTCAAAAAATAATGCTATTCATCTGTACACTATTTCTTGATTATTTTTATCACTCTCACACACATGTAGTCACATGGAATTGTGGCGATGGCCACTGGGCTATTCAAATTTAAAAGTATGGATGGTATGATTCCTGGCACCACTACAAACTCCCAACTCCCAACTCCCAACACTACAACAAATATGTGAATCCTCAAACTGCAGCAAATTAAAGCAATTCTCTCCCCATTACACCCAACACTGCAACAAGAAGGGTGGATGATTCAGTCCAAAACTCTGCACTGCCAGAAAAAGGTCCAACAGTTGAAGTGATGGTAACAGTGGCTTTTATGAGTTATTAACTAGCAGAAAATTTTTGTCTGTATCAGAGCTTTCTCCATCTTACTCCACAGTATTGCTCATCAATCAGGACTGTCTTGAGATAATTCCAGTATCAAAGAAGAAAGCCTATTGGGCCATGGGTTTGGTTTAGTTTTGACTTACTTTCCTTGTTAATTCCTTTGAACAGTCTGTGTGGGTGTGACTTGTTCCTAGATAAAGTAAACAGAGAAATTTGTTGCTATTAATGGTACTGCTTTTCCTCATGAAAAACATAATCCTGATAAGCTTTACTTGTGAGTCAGTCAGTGTACACTGAGTACTTGCTCCCAGCCCTTCGGCAAGATCTGAACCAAGCTGTGGGCTAGCTAGAGAACTGCAGGCGCACTAGGACAGGGAAGCAATACAGGAAGACAGTTGTAAAGTATTTAAAAACATCTTGGAGAAGTGGAAAATGAAGAAAGGAAGGCCTCAGGGAAGTTGTAACCCTACTATTTATCTAGTGGGAGAAAAACAAGCCTTTAGTAGTACATTGTCTAATTCATGTACATACATGTACATGAATTAGAATACATTAAGTTCAATTCTTCAGTCATAGTAGCCATATTTCACTTGCTTAGCAGTCCTGTATACCTTATAACTACAGTATGGGGCAGTCAATAAAGACAATTTCCATCATGAGATAGGTTTCTATTGGCCAGCACTTCCTGGAATCTTATAATCTTCCTGGAATTAGTGGCAGCATTCCTCAGTATGAGACACAATAAGCCATCAGGGCATGCTATTATTCCATAAGAGAAATCAAGCTGGAGAACTCAAAGAAATGGCTTAAGGTAGCAGACTGCTTTCCACCTTGATCCAAAATGCCAGTGGGTGCCATGCCATGTCTTTAACAAGGAGGTCTATGATAAAATGTGAATGGATTATGTTTAATAGAGTTGCATTGATAATTTCTAATTTGTATGGACTAAAATTAAGCAAGAGAGGGAGTACACTGTAATGAAAAAACAAGTGGAAATGCTGTATTCCTGGAGAGGCTATTTCTGCAGTAACATTAAGACAGTTTTAAGCGAAGTTTGACAAGGAGAAACCTAGAGAGGGAAGTGTAAGAAAAGCAGCTGCAGGAGCATTATCACTTCCTTCCTTCATCTGCTCATCTTCTGACTTCTATGGAAGCCCCAAAATAATCAATAACAAAATCATTTAAGAGCTGCTTTTGAGATATTTCTTCTATCTGTTCTCATGACTGCCTCAGTTTAGATTCTGTTTTTGATAGCTTCAAATGTGTGGGCGACATAGTAGTTGACACAAAACTGAGAAACTAGTTTCTAATTACATTATTATGAGCAATGTTTCAGTCTGGGACCATATTAAATTTACTTTTTAGATGGAGTCAGGTTTTACATGATTTTATTCTAGAACTCTCTCCTCAGCAAGACATCCATCTGTCCTGCTGTCTACATGAACATAGTGTGAACCTCCGGCTCAGTACACTGCTAGTTTAAGTTAACTATTTTCCCTCTCACCTTGCACCATTTCCTTAGTTTGTGCCAGTTTAGCACAAACCCTGCTGTTTCCTCAACTGGTCTCTATAAGAACTGTGAGTGCTATCCCTCCAGCCAACGGACCACAAAGCTGCCTTTGCCTTCAGTCATCAATCAACAATTCTGTATCCCAGCCCTCCTCCGGAGCCCCACTGGTCTGGGAATCCTTTTGTCTTGCAAAGTTCCCTAATCTATCTTCTTTCAGCCAGTCTGACATCACAGACAACAGTGTTTAAATCCTTCAAAAACACATGTTTATCGTTAATCTTCTGTTAAAAGTGTTTGATGACCCTCTCTCTCCCCCCTTATAGACATTCACGACATTGGCAACTATCACCCCATCTGCCTGCTGTCCATCATCTACAAGCTGTTTACACGAGTCATCCTGAACAGGATTGGCAGAACACTAGATGAAGGACAACCCTGCGAGCAAGCTGGCTTCTGGAAAGGATTCAGCACAATCGACCATATCCACACAGTAACCAAGCTCATTGAGGTTTGTAGAGAGTTCAAGATGCCGCTCTATCTCACGTTCATTGATTTAAAGAAAGCCTTTGATTCTGTGGAGACTGAAGCAGTCATCGAAGCCCTTGCCAAACAGGGTGTTCAAACTCAGATCCTTCGTGAGCTGTATTATGGATTCACCACCAGGATCTCACCGTTCTACAAAGAAGTGATCATTGATGTCAAAAGAGGGGTTCAACAGGGTGATACCATTTCACCAAAACTCTTCAGCGCCACCCTCGAGAACATCATGCAACAATTAGAATGGGAAGGAATGGGAGTGAAGATAGATGGTCGGCAACTACACCACCTCCGTTTCACTGATGACATCGTTCTAATAACACCAAACGTTAGCCAAGCGCACAAATGCTGGCTGACTTCAACTGAGAATGTGGAAAGATAGGTCTACAGCTGAATCTAAAGAAAACAATGTTCATGAAAAATGAACTAGTTCCAGAGGCCCCATTCACTCTCAATGGAACAGACATCTCTGAAAGCAGCAGTTATGTGTACCTAGGTCGAGAAGTCAACATGATGAACGACCTAAAACCTGAGCTGCGCAGGGAGGAAGAGAGAGTGGCATGGAATGCCTTCAAAAGCATCGAAGAATTAGCTAAAAGGATAAAGAACCTCCGGCTCCGGGCACATCTCTTCGACTCCACCATTCTCCCTGCATTAACATACACCTCAGAGACCTGGGCCCTACGAAAGCAGGATGAGAATGTTATTCGGGTCTCCCAGAGAGGAATCGAAAGAGCTATGCTTGGAATATCATGCCTCACTCAAGTGAGAGAAGGAATCTGGAGTTTCGACCTCTGTCGCTATTCCAGAATCAGGGACGCTGTCTCGTTTGCCAAGGCATCGAAAATCAGATGGGCTGGACATGTAATGCGATTTGGAGATGACCGCTGGACTAGAGCTGTTACCGACTGGATCCCATGGGATGTCAAAAGATCACGTGGCTGCCCACCTACAAGATGGTCAGACTTCCTTGTCAAGACCCTGAAGGAACGGTTTGAGGCTCTTCATATTCCTGAATCAACCAGATGCCATTGGGCTACATTGGCACATGATACGGTCCAATGGAAATGTTACTGGCGCCCGCTCGAGCAAATCGATGAATAACTGGGATTCAAGTGTTCAAGTGATCAATTCTAGAAGATGAAGACTAAACACCCCACAGCAGGGTAAAGTGTGGTCCTTTGTGATTTCTTCCTGCATTTTCCCTCCTTCCTTTGCATTCATTTTTCACCCTATATGCTATTTTCTTTGTTAAGGTCTTCACCTATCCCCTGCCACCTCAGTTTAATCTTTCGGAAAGTTCTTCGTTATCCTTCAAACCATATATTAAGCCACGCCTTCCATGAGCAACTTTCTCAACCCAGCCAGACTCTGTTGTTCCTTGGGTTCTGTTCCCTCTTAATTTGGGACACTTGTTTATAATTCAGGTATCATCTTTCCTGGTGCTTTTTCTGTCTTCCTTCTCCATTTGCTCTCTAAGAGGACAGGAACTGACCTAAATGCTTTGGCTTTATAACAATTCTATGCCCCTATAACAATGCCCCATAACAATTCTTATGTTCCTATTACAGTACCTGACACAGAGAAGTTAGTATTAAGGAACAGAAAGACACAGGTTTCTACGTATAGCCTTGGCTGAGTCATGCTTTATCTCTAGGGTCACTGCATCTCTGTGAAATTATGATGCACAGAACTTGTGGGGTGGCTTGCTAATAGCGATTAAAAAATTAAGTGACAATATCTGTATTTTTAAAGATGGGTGTTAAGTACCATCAACTTTATTATCACGAACATGGACTAATTTTACATTAATGAGAAAAATAGGTAAAGGATAAAAAGAAAGGAAGGAAAAATGGAAACCCTAGCTAGACATTCCGTAATATTTCAGATACAAATCTGGAGGCCTGGGTTAGAATGCTGCAATTTCCAAAGAATAGAGGAAAATGTTGTGAACCTCAAACCCTGTTTAGACTTGACAAGGAACTGGCTGAAAAAGAAGTGGCAGGAAGCAAAGACTTATGAGAGGTTTGGAGGCAAAGTCATTCAGGTGAAATAGGCTTCTTCATCCATTCATTTCTTGTCCATTGGCTGAGCATACATCAGTAATGGTATCCGGTCCTGGGGTATAGCAATGGCCAGACCTAGCCCTGCCCCTAAATACTTCATTAACTTTGGAGACCCTTCCGTGGGACCAGGAAGGAAGTCAGAGAATAGGTGGTTTTGAACAGGTAAGGGAGTTTATCCCTGGATACATTGAAGTGTGGGAAATCTAAAGCCTGAGAACTTTAGACTTCCCAGTTTGGGTTTAAAATTTAGACCTGAATTTGATCTGAATTTGGTTTTTACAGGTAAGGTCTGTGCATTAGAGGTTCAGAGGGTGAAGGAAAGGAACATCCAATGAACAGCAAAAGATCTGTGCAACATGAAGATCTCAGGTGCAAAAAACGTACTTAGATGTTCAGAACACAAAGAAAGAGCTGAGAACAATGGGAAACTAACACTGAGGGGAAAATGTCTAACTCAGGGAATAGAGACCAATTTAGGCACAAGAAACAAATGGGTACTGTTTTCATTAGGATCTTAAGGAAAGTTTGCTCTAGGTCAAGACTGAAAGGAAGTGGAAGATACAAAGAGAATCCATTATCTCCTGTAGTTTGAATGATGCTGCATCTTGTGCCAAGTTATCTTGTGCCAAGCAAAGACTTAGGCACAATATATTTTACAGCTAGAATATGAACTATCCTTGGCCAGCAGATGGAGAAATGAGTTCCTTTGTCTGTTCTGGGAAGGTTCTGGGAAGGGGGGTCGGTGCAGCTACACTGCAGAATAATAGCACAGTAAGTTAAGCACTGGGTGGATTTCAGCCCTACTTGTCCATGTATAGTCATGAGCACTTGCACAAGCTTACAAATTCTGCAAGCGGCCATATGATATGAAATACCATTCAAAAGTGAGAGGCACTTTTTTATAGAAGTGTTCAAGTTTCTGATCTCAGTTTTCTTTCTCAGGAATATTTTAATATTAAGGTGAGCTAAAGGTCCTAGGGCCTCAGAAATAAACATTGTTTTGCTTTGATTGCAGATCTTTGTGTCAAAAAAATTTCAATTAAAAAGTTGGCTCTTGCAGACCAGGACTGTCTTACTCATTTTGGCACCATGATAATCCTTATTATATATGAGGATTATATACACGGGCAGAACTACTACCAGCTCTCCCTGTGCTCAGCTGATCATGAGGTGCCAGGGAGGGAAGGCGGGTTCTAGCCCTGACCCACCACTCCAATAGAGCCTCTCAAGAAGCCAGTGGAACCCCCAAACCATAAGAGCCGCCATTTTCAACATCCAGATTCCACAGCTCATAGAGCTCCACCCAAGAGAAAAGACAATCTCTCCCCGTTGAGGTTCATCAGTAAACACATGAGATGAGAGCCTACTACTGAGAGTATACCACCCACTCAGCAGAGCCTGGCAAACTACCTGTGTAGTATTTGATATGCCAAAAACCAGTAACAATAGACCTCATCCCCATGACCTGAAGGAATGGTTTGAGGCTCTTTGTGTTCCTGGAGTGACAGATGCCCTTGGGCCACACTAGCACGGATACAGGATGTATGGAGATGTTACTGGTGCCTGCTTGAACAAATCAATGAACAATGGGAAGACAAGTGATACAAGTGATAATCCTCTTTACCTGCAAATGGATGGACATGGAGACTATCATGCTGAGTGAAATTAGTCAGAAGGAAAAGGACAGATATAGAATGACTGCATTCATTAATAGGACATAAACAGATACCAGTGTTTTACTAAATGTGGGAAATGGTAATGGCAGATTAAAACTCACCATTGAATATACACAAAGAGACTTAAGTGATAAACTCTAAATATCTGCAGGGCTAGCCACAATGTGTAAAATAAGAGGGAGAGAGATGCAGAGACAGAGAGAGACAGAGAGAGAAAGAGTGGAAACGGGGCTGTCTGCTATTAAGGCAGCATTGGGGGTGGGTGGGAGGGGGTGGGGTACATTGGTGGTGGAAATGGGGCACTGGTGGAGGGATGGGTGCTGGTATACTGTATTACCAAGAACCAATTATGAACACCTTTGTAATTGTATGTTTCACGGTGGTATAATAAAAAAATTTTAAAAAAAAAAAAGAAAACTTAAAAAAAAAACAAGTGATAATCCTCATAGTGACTGTCTCAGAAAATATTGACAAAAAATGAAGCGTGGAAGGCTATGTGTGTATATGAAAGAGAGACATAACAGAGAGACAGATGAACAGAATCAGAGAGAGAGAGAGAGATGGGGGAAAATAATGTGAATTAAGAAACAATTCACAAGATGGGTCCCTTAACAAAGACACTCATGTCCCTTTAATTAACAGATCATAGCAATTTTCTTCACCAATCTAATCACACCTTAGTAACGCATGACAAACTAAAGGTTTTCAATTAAACATTTGTTGAGTAAATCAAATAAATATTTAGAAACAAAATATGAGTTCCTGCCTAAAATTTCATATTTGAAAAAAAAATTTTTTTTGACTGGCTTAAACACCTGGGAGTTCGAAGATGTTTATTTTTGCCCACTCAGGCAGAAGACAGAATTTCATATTCTGTCTAATAATGGTGATTCAGGTTCATCGTGATTCACTGAGTGAGTGTTTACAGAGTGCCAGCCACAGTGCTCTGTCAATCTGGTCTCATTCAAAGCTGGTCTTTCAGGTGTGCATCATATCTCATGACTATTTTACAGTCAAGTAACTGAGGCTCAGATAGGAAATGATTACTTCCAATTACTCACCTAGAAATCTGATTTCCAAATGTTTAGCCCTGTGGAAGTCACCAGCCCACAGAGGAAGTACATACTCTAATGGGATAGTAAAGTGTCTAAGTTGGAACACTTAGGGATAGTGCTGAATAATTCACAGAGTTAGAAGACAAATGAGGTAAGGAGGGATAGTGCGACCACCACTACTGAGCAGGGACAGTCAGTTTCTCACTGTTCCTAACCCACCACATGAACAGTTCGCCCCAGCCACTACTCACTTTACCTCCCTATCACTTATAAACAGTTTTGTGTTAGTTATTCCCTCCAGTGTATGTGCTGCAAGTCTCAGCAGGTCTTGAAAAAAACTGTGACACAGAAAGAGTAGAGAAACCTCAAGCCCACTCAAGACACTGTGCTAACACACCAACAGGAAAAAGGACATATTAGGAGGCAGCATCGTCCTGCTTACCAGCTATCCTCCTGAGCTCATTTGAAGATCTCAAAGGATTCTTACCAAAGCCTAGCATGGTCATGAAAGGAAAGAACCCAAAATAGCTGGATATACCCAACCTCAGGTTCACATTCAGGTGGAGATGGGGCTACTAAGGAGCCTTGAGAGAAAAATAGGCCTTCATCACTGACTCCCTGGAGGGGATAGATGATAAAAAGGTGTTTGTATATTCTGGTGCTCTTATGTGGGCACATGTACGTGCTTACAGACACTTGGACACACACACACGCCTATACTAGCAGACCTTAGTCCTTCAAGTTATCAGATAGACCTTCTAGTAAGAAAGTTCTTAACATCGGAACCTCCAGGCTGACTTGCTTTATTCACTTTTCCTTTTCCTTCTCCAATATCAATTGCTCTTCAATTTTTAAGCTTCCACTATTTATGAGAGTTAAAACTTTAAAATTGTTTTCTTCATTTTCGTAACTTGGCCTTTAGAGTAATAAAAATTATTCCAAGATTGTTTTCCTAGAACATTTTCTTATTGATTTAATTTAATGTATGATGATGATTATGATTATTACTGTGGTTTTAGAGCCACATGCAGCAGAGCTCAGGGCTTACTCCTGGTTCTGTGCTCAGGGATCACACTTGGAAGATTTGGGGCTCCAGGGATCAAACCCAGATCCGTTGTGGACAAGGCAAATGCCTTGCCCATTGTACCATCTCTCTGGCCCCAGATTTTTAAGTTTTAATTCTAAGATTATCTTTTAACCTTACCTTGGTAAGCATTGTCCCTGCAAGAGTGTGAGCTGTACGCCAGAGGAAAGAAAAGGTGCACCTTGCTCTGTGCACCTGGGGACAAGCACCAAGGCCTTTCTAGCATGCTCATTCATGAGACAAATTTATGCAACCTAATTCAAAGAAAAAGTTGAAAGCAGTTCCCTGCATGCCTGCCTTCATGCCTCTAACTGAGCCTTTGGTTTTCCCCTGCTCTCTCACTTGTAGAAGTGTCTTTAGTTATTTGGCAAGGTCCATTTCAACTTAAAAAGCAAAATCTGCATGGGAAAAAGCACACAGACAGTTGAATTCTTTTGCAGGAAGGGGTAAAAATGTGGTCTTAGTGTGGAGAAGAGAGTGAAACAGAGAGAAAAAGAACATGTGAGAGAGGGCGGGGGCAGAGATGGAGGGAAGGGAGGGAGGGAGGGAGAGAACTGGCTTTCTGTTTCTTTGTAAAGTTTGCGAGGTCTTCTAAGTTCTGACAACTTCCCTCGTCCTTGGCTGCCTCTGTAGGGACACCTCTCTGGGGTCCGGCTCTGGAGCTTGTGTATTTCTTTGGAAATTACTGTGCGCTTATGGTGTCTCCACCAGTTGCAACACTTCACCGGTCCCCTTTGCCTCTTTGCATAACAGGAAACCAAGTTTAATAACAAGAAGCTTGCAGAATTGTGAGCGCTTCCTACTGAACACCCACTGGCAGGACTTTCTTCTTCCTTAGCACGAAGAGAAGGGAGATTTGCCATCTGGATGGTGATTTCCCCCTGGTTCACCATGTGGCGGTTGAGTTGTGTATGGAAGTGAATGACCTTTTTAGGATGTGTGAGGAAGGATGTTGTATAGTGAGGGGGCCATGGGATAACTAATATAGTGCTCATAAGTTTACAAAAGCAAGAAGGGCATTAGACCAAGTATTGACCATTCTGTGATCAAAGCTTGTTACTTGCTTTGAGTAAGAGATTTTCCCGTTTATGAATAGCACATTAGGATGCTTGAAGGATTTGTCTTTTTTTTTTCTTTTTTGGGTCACACCCGGCAATGCTCATGGGTTTCTCCTGGCTCTGCACTCAGGAATTATGCCTGGCGGTGCTCGGGGACCATTTGGGATGCCGGGGATCAAACCCGGCCAGCACAGGCCGGCAAACGCCCTACCCGCTGGACCATCGCTCGGGCCCTGGATTTGTCTTTTAAGCCCAAGGGGGAGGTACCAGCATTTTATAGCAGGCACAGCCAGACCTGCACATGAATGCCTCAGTGAGCTACAAAACATTCCCCATCTAAACAGATGTTACCCCAATCTGCTCCTAGCCCTTCAGCAGAATTCAGAAATAGTGATATTTAATTCTATAAAATGAAAAATGTAAATAATATACAATTATTTGTGTGAGATAGCTTAGCATCTAAATCTTAGTAAGTTTTTCTTATTCCACAATCTAAGAAAGAGATTCTATAGAAAACTGAAGTAATGATATAATGGATAGACATAAGAAAGAACCAATAAATAGATTTTTCTAAGTGTCATCAGGACAATATGGTTAGAAGACTAAATATTCACATGTTAAAGGATTTTACTTAACAATTAGAAAATTTTAATGTCTATAGTTTGCTTTAAATAGCTCAGCAATGAGGCTGGGGCACTAGTACAGAGGGTAGGGCATTTGCTTGCATGCGGCTGACCGGTGTGCGATCCTCGGCATCCCACACAGTCCCCAAACCATCGTCAGGAGCAACTCCTGAGTGCAGAGCCAGGAGTAAGTAACCCCTGAGCATGGCCAGGTGTGACCCAAAACAGAAATATAAAAATAAAATAAAATAGCTCAGCAAAAAAATATAAAATTATAAATCTAAAGTGATCAACTCTTAATTATTCTGAATTTCAATCGATAGACATAGAGAGCCACTGTATTTTTTTCTTCATGCTGGTGTTTAAGATATACATGCATTAATCTCCGTGATTCTATAAGACTTTAAAAATAAGATTTATTAGGAATATTTTTTCCACACACCAACTATTGCCCTGAACTTCAACTTGCTCATTTTCCCAGGCCTGCATTTCCAGACCTGTTATTTCTCTGAGCCCAGCAAAAATGACACTAGACAGATGTTATACCACACACGTACGCAATCCCTCCCAGACAAATCCTGCCCTTTACTTCCCCCACACTGTCATTTTATCAGTTAATGAAGGGGAAGAGTTGGAGGATTCCTGATGTTTCCAGTTATGGATAGTATTTCCTGTAAAGTCAGTTTTTACTCAGAGTCAGTTGTGATGTGTGTGTGTGTATTTATGTCTATGTTTGCATGAGTACACACACGTATACACACCCCCACACACAAACACATACAATTCCTCAGGGTAGAGAAAGTGTGGGACTTATAGCTCCAGCCTGTAAAAAATATTACAGAGAAAACTAAGATAGTTTGCTTTTTCTTCATTGTGTGCTATATATATATTTTTCAGTGGTAAGGAGGAGGTGAACCATACCCAGCAGAACTCAGGGATTGTTCTTGGTTCTGTGTTCAAAGATCATTCTTGGAGGTGCTCAGCAGACCATAAGGTCAATACCAGGGTCAACTCTGTGCAGAGTAAATGCCCTAACTCCTGTGTTGTCTCCCAACCCAGAAACTTTACTCAGTCTGATGCTTTCTTCTACCTGGGAGCAATGTCAGGAATATCTAAGACCTTGCACTGGCTACGTGGAAAGAACTGAATAAGTGATGCTCAGTGTTTGTAAGGATGGGGTCGGAGGATGTGGTAGCCCTTAGGTACCTCTGCAGTCTGGCAGATGACCAGCACTTGGTAATAGCTCTCCTTACCGAGTGGTTGAGAGTCAGGCAGCTCAGGGTGAACTGATTGGCATCAGAGACACAGGCTCATGTTCTAGATCAGACACAAACTTACTGTGTGGCCTTTCTGATCCTTCATTTTATCATAAAATAAAATGGCTGAAATAAAGCATCTGCATTGCATTTCTGTCTTAAATTTTAAAATTAAAATGCGATTTTAAAATGAAACATCTTTTAGTCAATTGCTTTATGGTGCTATTTTAGGTGTGACACATCTAGCTTAATTTGCTCGGAAAGACTACAGTTCTCTATCAAGAACACTTGTCTAGGTATTTATTATATTCAAATTAGGTATGGATTTCCTATTATTATTTCCCTTAAAAAACAACTTCTACAGAGCTTTTTCTCTTAGGCATAAAATAAGATGAATGAAAAGCATGCTTCTTACACACCTCAGCACTAACATCTTCTATTTTTTGTATACAAGTAATTTCCTATAAATACCATAATGCTCATAAGTGTCCAGTTAAAGAAAGGGAAGCAGAAATGCAGTAGAAGTTGTCTGGGAAAGAAAATAAAAAGAGTGAATCTGAGCTCAATAGTAGAGCTCAGGTCACAAATTCAATCCCTGGACCACATGCCAAGTACAATCCTAGTGCCCTTGCAATTCAGGATTCTAGGCGCCACAACAAAATGTGAGATCTCTGGTACACCACAGCAAAGTGTGTGAAAGCCTTGCAACTGAAGTATACATGCACCCACGATGTGTCAGAGCAAGTTTGTGCAACCTCCCATTTATTACTACAGCAAAGAGATAAAAGGGGGAAATAACATAAAATAGAAAAAGGTCAAGAAAGGAGAGGGCTTGATATTGTCTGGAGTTGTTCTCTGGAGTAAGAAAGCACAGGCCTAAGGAGAGAGAAAAGACAGCAGGAGCTCCTGAGGGAGGCTCCCGGGTGCTCTGAGCCAGCCTGGGCAGCAAAGACAGCCTGGATTCTGGGGTGGTTTGGCTTCATTGGGTTAGGAGCCCCATTTCTAAATTCCACCAAAATGATTACAGTAGCAAGAAGGAGAAATGTGAAATGAAAGCAAAAGCAAAGACTGCTATCTGTATCTCTTGGTGAATAGGGTTTCTGTTAAGGTGCTGAGTTGGGAGAGGCATGACCAACTGCAGGTCATTTTCTGCAGAGGGACAGCAGCTGGGACAAGACACTCTCAGGAGAAGAGCCTGTAGCTGCCACGGTGGAGCCGGTGCCTGAGGACAGTGTGGCTCTCTGGGGATTCCCACAGGAAAGGTCTGCCTGGGGCAGGTGATTTCCAGCTTTCTCCAGGCGCTGAATAACAGGAGAGACAAGTAGTAGAACCATCTTGCTGACTCCTAAACCAAGTCCCTAAACTAAAGGCACTTTTCAGACTCACCCAGGAAAAGAGATAGAAGGGGAAATCAATCTCTTTACAAACAGAGTTGGGTTTCTCTTCCTAAACTGGATGCTTCTTTAAAAGTTCCAGGTGACTTGGTCTTACCACCCAGCAATTTTGCTCCAGGAATCAACATATGAAAACATGTTTTTGTAAAATATCTTGCATGTAAAGTTTCCCAAGAGTGTTATTTATAAGAGCCACCTTGGAGACAATCCTGAGTCCAGCAGTTGCTTGCTCTACAACATGATGATGAACCACAGAAGAATTATGCCAAGGGAAAGAAGCCAAATACAAATATCACAGATTACGAACACACATATAAGAAGTTCCAGGAGCTGGGAATAGAGCTGAAAGGGTTGGAGTGAAGGAGCCCTGGGCTCTATTCTCCTGCACCCATAGTCGCCTGAATACTTCTGGGAGTAACCTCTGAGCAATACTAGGTGGGACCTCCAAACAAACACCCAGAAAAGGCAATATATTAGTCACAAATTATATCTGGTTGTCTAGGGCTGAGGGAGAGAGCAGAAATGGACTGCAAGAGGCACGCAGGACATCTCCAGGATAAAGCTGGGTTCTAGAGCCTTCATAAATTTATCAAACCCTCATTTCATTGTACACTTAACAATGAAAGAATTTGAGGGCATATAAGTTGTGTCTCAATAAAACTTTTGGGAAATAAAGAATTTTATATACATACACAGATATACACACAATAACTAATTTTATTAGTTGCCACACACACACACACACACTCTCTCTCTCTCTCTCTCTCTCTCTCTCTCTCACACACACAACCAAGCACAGTAAATGAAATTGTCTCCCGATGGAAAAATAATGAATAATTCTGAGCACATTTCCAATGACCATTTTATAAAGACCATAAATTTCATAGCATTAGAGATACCAGTTCACCATTAAGGTAGCCAAGTGTCTAGACCATTCCAGAATATTAAGAATACTTCAATATTAGAACTATTAAATGATTTGTTATATCAATACATAAAATAGAATAAAAAGTCATACAGTTTCAAGAGATTGTGATAGACTTTACATTTCATAAAGTTCAATATTGACTTAATCAGAAGACATCAAGAGTTGAAGAATACTTAGGTAATACAGAATGACTGTCTCAGGGACTAGCTGGGGAGACAGTTCAGAGGCCCTGGAGCACACGCTTTGCCTGCCAGATCCCCCTACCCCATAGGCCCTGGTCTCACCCATTACAGCTGGGACTGAACCAGAACTCACCCCCAAATATTGTGAGTGTGGCCCCAAAACACATACTACCCCTGCCACCACTGCCACCAAATACCTAAAGAGCATGTCTCCAATCAGTGGGGAGGAATTCAGAGAAGGTTCTTTGTTGCTGAAGATCTAACCATTGAAAATCGGAAGACTCTTAAGTTCTTAAGTCAAACCAAATGTTTATGTTTTAGAACAATGTACAGGCAACATACTTCAAGGAGGCCCAAAACAGCAGAATGGGACTTGTATTGTGTTGATGTAAGAGAGAGGGGCAGAATATATGAATCCTACACTGTGATGCAGTGCAATTCTCTGAATTTATTTAGGGTTTGATGAAAGAAACCATTCTAAAACCCATGAAGCATAATACATATAAAAATCAATATAAACACCTTGTTTACAACTACTGGTTTATGGAAAATTACTTCCATTTTACCTTTTCATAAAAACTGTCTTTTCTCAGTATGTCTTTTTCTTTTCAGGTTTTGCTATATGATACTTCAGATGCCTTGCAGAATACAAAATTACCCCCTATAGTTCTTCCATTGACACCCTGAAGTTCTGTTTCTTCTTCAAAGCTGTCAAACAAGGAGCTGGAGAGATAATAGAGTGGGTAAGGCAATTGCTCTGCATGTTGGGTTCTATCCCCAGCACCACTTAAGGTCTCCCAAACCCCACCAGGACAGGTCCTGAATACCACAGGCAGTGGTCTCCAAACCAAAACCAACCAACAAACCCCAAACAAAAATCTGTCAACACCAAACTATCAGCTGTTTGGAAAATAAAATGCTTTAGTGGGTTTCCTAAGAGTCTCACAAAAATGTTAAGATTTATTTTTCATGCCTCTGTGAGTACCTCTGACTGACCTGGGTTTTCTTTTTTTTGACTTTTGGCCTGATAGATGCCTTTGTAGTTGGAAAGTCCTCACGTTCTCAATACCAAGACTCTTACTACCCATAGGAGAGATAGTAGAAAATCATTCTTCTTTCTGCATCCATTTGTTTGCCTTTGGCCATGGGCCACTGAACATTGAACTTAAGGGCACAGAAGCTGAAGGTGCAGGAAATACAGATGGATAAATAGGAAGTGAAAGAAGAAAAACCATGAGTGAATGACGTGGTGTCTGGCACCTTGACATGCAGGATTTGCTCCCAATTCCCAGTTCCTCTGGTCTGGTACAGCTTAGAGCATAAGAGGCTGTTTCAAATTGAAAAAGGACTAGGCATGTTTGGGGTGTGCTTTGTATTATGGAAACCATCGACTAAATGTAATGTGTATACTAAATGGAAATTCTTCAAGCATAAAGCAACCAACATGTTTTACTTATGCCTGGAGTAAGGTTAGGGAAATAAATAGTAAATATTTTAATACAGAATGAAAATGGGGGAAAATACTATTGCATGTCTCAAGAAAGACTCCTCTACTAACATTCTAATGACCCGCCCTATACCTTCTCTCCTCACATCTCCTTTTCTTTGGTGGCATTTCATTATTTTATCCGCTGGAATGGGCTGATTTCCCATCAGAAATCAGAGAAGTAGGAGGAGGGCTGCACTCCTGTAAAATGCCCTTAAAAGCATTGACTCTTTTCCTATATGAGAAGATGTTTCAAAACACAAACAGGTAAACATGGTTAATAAAATGGACTTGGATATTGAATCTCACTGATTTCTGTTTTTATGTGTATATATGTATTTTTGAAGCAATGAACTCCCAGAATGCCATTTTTACTTGCATAATTTGGAGAAAGCCTTCAGAAGGACATTCTAGAGTGTTCGACCATAAAAACAGCATGTCCATTCCAATCCTTCAGTACTTTCCTTGTCATGATAGAAACTACTTTAGAAAATGTGACTTTAGTGATCTTTGGGAGGAGGCCTGGGAAGGCAGATTGAAGGCTTAGAGTGACACCGGAAGTCTGTGTTTGTCATGCTTGAATGGGGGTGTGTGTCCATGTGGGCAGTGCTAAGAGAAAAATAAAAGAAAACGCTTGAAATTCACTGTAGGCAGGAGCTGATGAGAGACTCAAAGAGTCTATAATATTAAAAAAAAACGTTTTTGGGGCTGGGGAGAGAGCTTACAGGGCCAAAGCACATGGTTTGCATGCAGGAGTCAGGTTTAATCTCTATCACTGAATGGTCCTAAGCTTGGTGGGAGAAACCACCATGCACTGAGTACAGACTAGATCAAATCAGCACAAAGTATTGCCCCAACCCTCAGAAAAAAAATTATTTTCTATCTATAGAACAAACTGGGTTGGGATCATCAAAACAAATATTGAAACCAAGACATAATTTATAAAATAAAAATTGAATATAGGACTTCATCAAAATTAAAACCTGCTGCTATCTGAAAAGCAGTATGAAAATAAAAAGTAAACCACAAATTGAGAGAAAATATTTTCAAGTCACATATCTGACAAAAAAAAAAAACCAGAATACAGGGGCCGGAGTGATAGCCCAGCGGGTAGGGCGTTTGCCTTGCACGTGGCCTGCCTGTGCCAGCCTGGGTTCGATCCCTGGGATCCCATATAGTCCCCGAGCACCGCCAGGAGTAATTCCTGAGTGCAGATCCAGGAGGAACCCCTGAGCATCGCTGGTGTGACCCAAAAAGAAAAAAAAAAAACAGAATCCAGAATGTATAAAGAAACCTCAAAGTTCAATAGTAAGAAAATAAATTCATATTTTTAAATTGACAAACCCACAATTAGGCACCACTATATAATTGAAAAATTAATAGTACATGGACTGGTAAGAATGAGAGAAAACTGTAATCTTCATGTATGACTGGAGAGATGCAGAATAGTACAGCTGCATTGAAAAATAATTTGGTAATTTCATGCAAAGTTAAATATACACTTACCATCTGATCCAGCAGACACACCACTCAATATTTACCACCTCCAAACCTTTGAGACATTATTTTCACATATTAAATGAGTATGAGCACATCTTTGTAGCACTTTATTCATAATATTTTAAAATCAAGCCCAATTGTTTCAAGTGACCAATGAGTGCCGCATGCATTGGAATTCCACTCAACAATAAGGTCAATACTGCTGATGACATCAACACATGGATGCATCTCAAAAAGGTGAAGCTAAGGAAAAGAAAATCAGACTCCAAAAATATTGTATGAGTTCATTTGTATGATATTTTAGGGAAAGAACAGCTATAGGATGGAGAACAGAGGTTCTGGCTGCCCACGTTTAGAGTCGGTGCCGAGGTTGACTGATAGGAAGAGATGAAAGGAAAGGTATGTTGACCGAGAGGGAGCCCATCACTCTTCTCATAATGTCTTGAATGTGATATCTGTCACTTGACTGTATGCATTTGCATAAACTCAAAACTGCCAACTAGAATGACCACATTTTGCTAAGTGTTGATTTATCTGCTTATATTTGTCTCATGCTTGATCTTTAGAATCTTCTGATAGCATCACCTCTTCATATCCTTCAAATGTTTCCAGACCTAATGCTATCCCACAATTGAGTAGGATTAGGGGAGTGAAGTCAATAAACAAGACAATGGAGGAAAACCATCCTATCAAGCTAAATCTCCCCAAACATAAAGGAAATGAGATTTCAGAGTCATAAAATGAAGATGGGACAATTTCACATTGCTTGTCCCTTTCACTAGTACAAAGGAAGGTCAATGTAATGTTGACCCAACCACAAGTCTACAAACCCCTAAAAAAATCTGTGATCCTCACCCAGATGATTTGTTTTGGTGTCCCAACATAATAATAGGGCAGAGCTAGTGATGTTTCCTTCCATACACGCAATCTCCTATTTCCAGTGTACTGGGTTTATTATAGGGATAGCACAACCCTTGAATTTGATGGGCTAGAGGCTCTGCAAAAGGAGTTCTTTTGTGAAAAGTAGCAAAAAGGCTCTGGAATAAGGCTCAGTATCATGTGCATGCTCACATGTACGAGGCTCTTCCACTGCACAGAATAGCAGAGAGACCACTGGACAGCATTTAGGGGCTGATATCTAGTTTGGTTTCTGCTGCTAACTCAATGTGTTTGTAAAGGTCATAAAGTTGTCCATATGTTCTCATGGTCTTGAAAAAAAATTTTGACACTAAGAAGCAGATTCTGTATCAGGAAAATTTAAGAAATATCGATAGACGATGATGATGATTATGAAGATGATGATGATGATGAAGATGATAGATAGATAGATAGATAGATAGATAGATAGATAGATAGATAGATAGATAGATAGATAGATAGATAGATAGATAGATAGATAGATAGATAGATAGATAGATAGATAGATAGATAGATAGATAGATAGATAGATAGATAGATAGATAGATAGATAGATAGATAGATAGATAGATAGATAGATAGATAGATAGATAGATAGATAGATAGATAGATACATAGACATACATACATACATACATATGTTGCAGTACACCTGCCTGGAGCCTCTGCATTTGGCCTGGAGTTGTTTCCTGCAGGTCACTTTGTAGATAGGAGGAGGACAGTTTGAATGTGGCAGTTCATCTGACCATGTATTCTATATACTGCCTGGTATAAATATTCTCTCATGCTGCCACAATCATCATGGGACTAGCTAGATCTTACCGGCATATTTGTCTGGCCACGTTGGATCTCTAAGTAATTAGACCAGAGAGAAAAGGTTGTTTGCCTCCAAGCAAGCAAGCATGGCTCTCTGGTAACTCAAAGCTAATACACAGAACAACAATAAAGCAAAGACGAGACACTTGTGAAGGCTTGGAAAAACATTTAACTGGCCTTCCAGACTATGGATTACAGAACATACATTAAAGGGTTGTCATGTGTATCTTTTTGCCTCTATTTAATGCTCAGTTCTGGAGGAGGGCTGGGGGACGGGAAAGGGAACCAGGGACGTTGGTGGTGGGAGATGGGCACAGGTGGTCGGGATGGGTGCTGGAACACTGTATGACCAAAACCCAAATAAAAACTTTTTTAATTGTATATCTTTGTAATTGTAAAAATTAAAAATTAAAAAAAATCAGATCAAAATGGATTAAAGATCTAAAAAATATTTAACTGGCTATAGGATATTTTTTGGTACAAATGCATGCCTTTGTATTCTGAGATACAGTTCATCTCAGAAACTCCTCTCTACTCTGCAAAGGCATTTGCTAGGCAGATCTTGGCTTGGCAACATTAAAATCCCAAAGGGCCTAGGTGAGGTCCTGGGAGAAATTGCCTGAGGGCATTTGACCCTGATGACTTCCCATAGTAGTGGGAGGTCCGGAGTTACAGGGATTTAAAACTAGCCTGCTGGGGCTGGAGCGATAGTCCAGTGGGTAGGGCATTTGCCTTGCATGCAGCCCATGGTCCCCCCCCCCGAGCACCGCCAGGAGTAATTCCTGAGTGCAGAGCCAGGAGAAACCCCTGAGCATTGCTGGGTGTGATGCAAAAAAAAATTAAAACTAGCCTGCTTCCTTTCTTGTGCTCTCTTTTGGGCTATCGGGGCACTCTCTCTCTCTCTTTCCCCCTTTCTGCTGGCACCGTGTTTCTGTCTCCTCTCTACAGGGCCTTAAAACATGGTGGCCGCCATCTGGCCTACATGTGGCTGGGGCCTAGCTGGGAACACTAAGAATGGGACTTTTTCCTATTGCTGATTTGTACGCCTGAACCTGTGTTAAGTAAAGCATTTTGAAACTTCACTGGATTCTTGTGTCTTTCTCTGTCCACCGCCGCTGATCCCCTGGACAGAAGGGGATCCCTGACCCTACTCCCAGATTTTGTGCGGGGCACCTCAGTGTTTCCCCACATAGATAGATGGATTAATGGATGGAAGGATGGACGGAAGGATGGACGGAAGGATGGATGGATGGATGGATGGATGGATGGATGGATGGATGGATGGATGGATATAGATATATAGAGAGAGATGGATAGACAGACAGATATATCATTGATCTCAGATGGTGAGTTTAATCCCCTAGAGCAGATATGAGGAAGTCAGAAATATTTTTTTAATTTTCTCACAACTGAGAAGATTGCTATGACATCAAGTGGGAGGAGTGCAGGGATACTGATAAATACCCTCCAATGTGCAGCACACCCGCCAGAGCAGCAGAAAATTGTTCAGCCTCAAACAGCAAATATATCATGAGTGAGAAATTCTGATAGAAAAGTAGATACACGCTGGGCGGGAAGATAGCTCAGGCGGTGGAGCACATGCTTAGCACGGGGCGGCCTTGAGTTTGATCAGTGATACTGCATGAGTGGCCCTCTCAACCCCACCACTGGCCCCAATCACTGAATTGCCAAGCCTGTTCCACCAAGAGTAGAGGCCCTTGGATCCCAAGCACTGCTGAGGGTCCCTATGAAAAGTGTATATACATACACAAACACACACACACACCACATACTCATGTGTGCATATACATCAGTAATAAGTATTCATGAATGTGTGTGTGATTCTTGTGTGTGTGTGTGTGTGTGTGTGTTGATTCTTTAGGAATTGCTTTCCTTAAAAAAAATCTAAGGACTCTGGTGGAGGATGGGAGAATCATAGCTCAAGTAGAGCAGAAATGAAGGCAGATTAAAAATGAAGGAAGATTTTTGAGGTTTTTTTTTTGTTGTTATTGTTGCTGCTTTATGTATCTCACCAGCAGGGCTTACTCAGGGATTACTCCTGGCTCTGAACTGGGGGTGGGGGGGTGTCGCTCATGCCCCTGGTGGTGAGTGAGTTGGTGTTTAGGGGCTTAGGGATCCCATGCATTGCTGGGAATCAAAACAGGATGGGTCACATACAAGGCAAGTGTGATTCCCACTGTGCTATCTCTCAGAACCAGATCGTGTGGTCTTAACAGAGTTAAGGGCTTTCTTCAGCATTCTCTGACTTTCTAGAATTGATTTCCAAATTCCTGTTCTAAGAAAAAACAAGATACAATTTGAGTACACACAGGGGGAAGAGGAGAGAGAGAGAGAGAGAGAGAGAGAGAGAGAGAGAGAGAGAGAGAGAGAGAGAGTTGATAATATCTATAAATATATTCATGTATCTGTATATTCTCAGTTCAGATCCAGAATTCTGGGGGCCGGAGCGATAGCACAGGGGGTAAAAGCTGTTTGCCTTGCACATGGCTGACCCAGGTTCCATCCCTGGCATCCCCATATGGTCCCCGAGCACGCCAGGAGTAATTCCTAAGTGAAGAGCCAGGAGTAACCCCCTGAGCGTCACCGAGTGTGACCCTACAAAAAAATAACAAAAAACAAACAAACAAACAAACAAACAAAACCCAGAATTCTGTCCTTTCCTTAGCACAGTGACGTTATTCTGAAGCTAAGGAAATGGCTGCCCTGACCCTGCTGCGCTTTCCAGCTGCAACTCCAGTTCTGGCTGCATCAACCAGCCGCGCCACGTGTCAAGCTGAGTTTGCTGCCATCTGGTGGTCAAGTTCAGCTTCAGTTTCTACATGAAGAGACAGGAAATTCCACCGTGGGCCAGGATTATAGAGAAATTCTAGAAATTATCCACTTAGTGCTTACCTCTTAAAAAAAGATCTCAGGTATTGCGGTTTTCATATTATTGCTAATGACAGAGTTTCATTCATAATAGTATCCAGCAGCACATGGTCCCAAGAGTGTCCCCTTTTCTCCACTCAGTGCCTGCCTGCACATGCACACTCGGGGGAAGCATCCTAGCAGTCATCATTTGGGCTTTTGGTACACTCCTGCTTGTTTCTTTTTTTTTTCTTTTTCTTTTGGGTCACACCCGGCAACTCTCAGGGGTTACTTCCTGGCTCTTTGCTCTGGAATTACTCCTGGCGGTGCTAGGGGACCATATGGGATGCCGGGATTGAACCTGGGTTGGCCTGTGTGCAAGGCAAACGCCCTACCTACTGTGCTATCACTCCGGCCCAACCTACTTTGTTTCTTTAATGTCTCATATGGCAGAGGTCATTCTGTGCTGTCCCTCTTCTGACTAACTTCACTTCACCAGCTCTAGCCATGTAGCATCAGATTATATTATTATATGGTTCCTTATAGCCAGGTACAATTCCATTTATTTATTTTATTTATTTATTTATTTTATTTTTTGCCTTTTGGGTCACACCTGGCATTGCTCAGGGGTTACTCCTGGCTCTGGACTCAGGAATTACTCCGGCGGTGCTCAGGAACAATTCCATTTATATGTATCATAGTTCTTTATCCAGTCATCTGTTTTTTGGAAACTTGGTTGAAAATTTATGTGGAGGTGTGACAGCATCTACCCACCCCCCATCCCAGAATAGCCAAAGCAACCCTAGAGAAAAGATGGGAGGCATCTCTTTCCCCAACTTCAAACTGTACTATAAAGCTATGGTAAACAAAGCGATCTGGCACCAAAATAAGCACAGACTCTCAGAGCAATAGAATAGAATTGAAAGTCTAGATACAGGGACAGTTAATCTTCTATAAAGGAACAGAGTATGAAGTGAAGAGAGAAAATGGTGCTTGGAGAATTGGTCAGTCACATGCAAAAAATAATGAATCAGACCCTTTTCTAACACCATGCACAAAAGTCAGATCAAAATGGATCAATTACTTCAACATCAGACCTGAATCCATAAATTAAATTGAGGAAAATATATGTAGAATACACCATAATATTGAAGCTAAAGATAATCTTTGATGACTCAATGCCATTGACCAAGCAAATAGATGCAAAGATAAACAAATGGGACTACATCAAATTCAGTGTTTACTCTCTTTCTGGTCTGGCCCAAAAAGGACTGTGGACTAGGGGACCCATGGAAAGTTTTCTCTTCAAGTCTTATTTCCACCACATGTCTCAACACAGACCACCAAAAGCACTGAGAGAAGATACCTTTGGGCAGGTGGGACAGGAAAGAGAACAGGAACATCTCAGGTGGATAGTTGCCATCTCAGGGTTAATCACTGCAAAGACCCTCAATGAGAACTTTTAGGTCAATGGTTTTAACCTTTGTAATATCATAGACCCCTTTGAGAATCTTCACACATGCATCATTTTCTGCATAATTTTAGAAAGATTATGGGCTTACTGAAGACAACCATCCAACCATGTCCAACAGAGGCAGGACCCAGAATACCAATCTGACATAAGTGCTAATCTGGGCATTATTAGTCACAACCACTTTGAAGTTATATGAATCACTGTATCACTGTGTTCCCGTTCATCTTCGATTTGCTCCAGCGGGCACCAGTAACATCTCCATATGACCTGTCTCATGCAAGTAGAGCCTAAGGGCATCTGCTAGCTCCAGGAACATAAAGAGCCTCAATCCATTCCGGAATGAGGTCTATAATTGTTACTGGTATCTGGCATATCAAATATGACACGGGTAGCTTGCCAGGCTCTGCCGTGCAGGATAGCATACTCTTATAGTCATCTCAAAATCTAGCATTTATTGATGAACCGCGAGGCCGCTTGCAGCCACGCGAGCCGGGCTGTGATAGGCTGGTCTGCTGGGTGGAGTTCTGATGAGAAGGAAGTCCGGATGTGGAAAATGGAGGCCCTCATGGAGTGGGGGTCGTCTGGCTTGTTGTGAGGCTCTGCTGGGGTGGTGGGCCAGGGCTAGAACCTGCCATCCCTCCCGGGCACCTCATGAGCGGCTGGGCACAGTGAGAGCCAGTAACAGCTCTCAAGTCATATGAAACAGAATGGAAAGGTATCAGGAAGGAGGGAGGGAGGGAATTCGTTTACAGAACTGAATTTACTATTGCAGGAAGAGAGTTGGACAGGGGGTATTTCAGGGTGGCACCCTAAAAATATGGTAGAGGGAAGCAGTCACTTTAAGTAGGTGGGGCGGAATATTGCATGCATGTAATCCAATCATAAATCACTTGATCACTTGATCACTTGACTTCCCATAGATCATCCATTACTCGAGAGGGCACCAGTAACATCTCAATATGTCCTGTCACATGCAAGATAGCCCAAGGGCATCTGCCTGCTCCAGAAACATAACGAACCTCAAACCATTCCATCAAGTCATGGGAATGAAGTCTATAATTAATATTTGAAATAACAGAAACCAACTAAATATTTTTTAACAAACAAAAACATGGTTAAAAGTCATCATGTGTTTCTCCAAGTTAGTTTCAGTAACACAAAGTCTGACTTCCTCCTCCAAAGAGAGTCAGAGTTATGCATCACTGTGTGAAACCCTTGCTTAACACTAATTAGGGGCAGCAAAAATCAGACCTTTTAAAAAATGTACTTATTTCTATGAAAATGCAGAGAACTTAGTGACCTCTGGGTCAGTCCCAGCAATTCCACCCAAACCTCCTAGATCAGCTTCTGCATGCAGGCACTGTTTATGGTACAATGAACCTAAAGTGTGAAACACACCAAACCCTGCCTCCAAGGAGCATACATCCAGTGGTCTTTAGGAGCCATAGACATACAAACAAATGAATGAGATGAAGAAAATAAAATAATAGAGACTGGAGTCATGGACGCCACATCAGTTACTATGGTCAGGAAATACCCCTTTGGCTTTTTGTAGTTGTTTTTGGTGGTGCTGAAGCTTGCCGAACAAGCGCTGAAAATATTATCAATTACTAAAGATTCTAGCAAAGATTCCTTTTGAATTGATAATTTTGGACTAAAATGGAGCAGAGTGGGGAAATGACCATGGTCATATCTGGAGAGAAGCGTTTCAGAGAAAGCATCAGCTGGTAGCAGTGCAAAGAACAAGAAGGTGGGTGTGCCGAAAGGGCAAATGGAGAGAAGAGTAAAGGCAGTGTCGGGTGGGTTGTGAGAGAAGGGCAGGGGCAGGCCCACTGGTAGGAATACTGCTTTGAATTTCATTTGCATAGATGAAAGGTTCTCAAAACGGCATAACATAACCAGATTTTTTACTTTTAAAGATCTCAAATTTGGCCATGATCAAAGCATACAGGACAATGATGGGGGCAAGGAGATTAGTTGGCAAATGGCCACAGTAAAATAGGTGAGCAATGATGGGGCTGTAACTCAGAATGAATCCAAATACTTGGGCGAGTGGATGGATTAGATGCGAAATGAATAGAAAATAATGAACAGTAAATGGTGCTAGTTTTTCAGCCTGAACAACTTGGTAAATGGTAAAGCACTTTACCAAGATTAAGTAAAGCAGGTGGGGAGAGGTGGGAAGAGAGAGAATTCTGAATTTTCAACTGGCTATACTTGGAAAGGTAGCTCATTAGATTACTCATGGGGATAAATGGAGATTAGAGCAGTCTAAAACCCAGCAGGCAGGTTGCGACTGAAGACTAAAACTGTAAATGGAATTTAAAGTCACAAGGAAGAATGAGCTCACACAGGTAGTGGTAAACAAGAAGAGGACCAAGAAGCTAAGCAGACATGCGGCCTGAGCTGGCTCTCTGCTCCCCCCTCTCCCACCCCACACCACCAGTTGGCGCCTGTGCTTGGCTGCAGGCTCCGCTCTCTGCACCTGAAAGTTCATAGTGGCCTGGAACATAGGAGTCACGTTTGTATTTTGCACCATGTCCTGCACGTGGCATAACCAGTTCTGCCTGGGATGGTTCAAGGTGACAAGACCTGGCGGCAAAAGAAGACTCCATAGAAAACTCGGAAGTGACTATTAAGAAAACTTGGAAAGAAATGAGTTTAAGGAGAAATGGTTGTTGTCCAATACAGTAAAGAATGGCGTGAGAGGAGAGCAAAGCCCACCAGTCACTGGGCTCCCCAAGGTGCAGGTTACCAGTGACTTTGATGAGATGCTTCCTGGCAGAGACTCAGACATCTAGGCTTAGGTAGTGGACTGCAGAGGAGAAGTGACCAGGTCCACCAGTGACAAATGGAGGCTCGAGACCCTTCTCTTCTCACCTCTGTGAGCTGTCTCTCACAGCGAGGGGCCTCACACATACATGGGTACTGCACCCACACACCCAAGCTCTGTTCTGGGCCCTACAGATTCACCTTTGAAATCCCAGAGGACTTCACCTTAGAAAGAGCTCTGGCCTCCAGTGAGGAATTCCATGGTGCAAAGTCCTCTAAAAATCAAGTAGGGAGAAGTGAGAGCTAGTACAAGGGTTAAGGTTATTATCTTTTATGTAACAAACCCTGGCGCCTCATATGGTTTCCCAAGTGTCAACTGGAGTGATCATGAGTGCAGAATCAGGAGTAAACCCTAAGCACTGCTAGGTGTGGCCCAAAAGCCAAAAGCCAAGAAAAAAAATATATATATTCTTATACATATATACATATATATACATATATATTCTTATATGTATAAGAATATATATATATATATTCTTCTTATATATAAGATATACATATTTATTATATATACTTACTTATTATATATATAAAATTAATATATATAATATTATATATATAAGAATTAATATATTCTTATTATATATAAGAATTAATATATATAAAATATATTATTATATATACTTACTTCTTATATATAAGATATACATATCTTACTTCTTATATAGATACTTTATATCTATCTATCATCTATCTTTCTATCTATCTATCTATATATATATAAAGAAGTAAATAGTAAGTACAGCTCATCTATCTATCTATATATATATATATATATAAAAAGTAAATAGTAAGTACAGGCTTGTCAGTGGTCTGGTTTTTCTCAGAGATATTCAGCTGTCCAGATATAGTCATACCAAGAAGGTAGACCATCATGTTTAAACAGTTTAGAGCTTCTCTAGATAGTAATGAGTGTGGGACAGAGAAAGAGAAGATTTTTAGTGTGTGTGCTCGGTAGTTCTATAATGCCAGAATTTCTAGTCTCAGGTGGATGGCTCAGGAATAGACTACTTGCCTTGTAGACCTGAAGCCAGGAGTTTGACCCCTAGTACCACCCCACACGCTCAGTGTGATCCCCACATGCCATTTGCGATGCCCAGTATCATAACAAAATGTGTAATAAATGGTCATAACCAAATGTGTGGAACTCCAAGATATCTCATAAAACAACAACAATGAAGGAAGTAGAGGGAAGGGGGAAAATGATGAAGGAAAAAATCTGATGACCAATAGTGAAAAGCTGGTCAAACAATGCAGTAGCTCGTTTATTTTAGAGAATTGTTGGAATGGGCTGGTTGGGGAAGAAACGCGGCAGCCACAGAGTGGGAAACCAAAACTGTAATCTCAGATGTGGCACAACTCAGGCCATCAGATGGTTTACTTATGACTGTGAGCAATGGAGCTAGCGGGGAAGGACTATTGGGGATGGAATGATCAAAGGGAAGATACTTCCAATAAAGCACAGTGGTTGTCAGGCCATGTGCTGAATGACTAAGGAGCACATTATTTAATACAGCTCTGCCCAGAGGACCAGAAAGACTAAAATGACTCAAATCGGGTGATAAAAAAAAGGCAGAGCTGGGATTAGCCCCAGACTAATCTAAACTCAAACAGCTCCTTAATGAGGCCACTCAGAGATGACTTTTCAGATAAGTCTGTTTGTGTGTGTGTGTGTGTGTGTGTGTGTGTGTGTGTGTATGTGTGTGTGTGCTACTTTTGACCTAGAATCTATTTTGCTGATAAGGCTCAAAAGGTAACTAAATATCCAGTCTCTTTCATTCTAATCCTGAGCATTTCAAACCACAGAAGGATTAGATAAGTGTATATGTTCCCCTTGACCTGAGACTGGTTAAAGAAAACTAAAGGTTTTTCATAGGAAATAGACTTGCCACTCCCTTGTCGTAGGCGCCCTCTACTGGCAGTCCTTCAAAACAGCAAATTAGGGCTGGACCGGTTTTGTGTTTGGTGGTGAAAAGACAAAGCCAAATTAATAAGCAACTTCTTACCCCATGGAGATAGTGAAGGACTGTGGATGTAAATGAGATAGGATAATTTTTGTTACAGAACAAATCCTATGTTGCCTTTGTAAATGCCACTATTACTGTTACATCACTTAGGAACTTCTGGTTTTCTTTAAGTAGTGAGTAGGCTTCTCCTGAGTGTCTCTGCGCTAAGACCATGAGCTACTAAGCCTGCTTGGACAATTTGGGAACACTTCAGGAGGAAATGGGTAACCCTGAGAGTCAAGAGTAACCCTGAGAGCAGTTGGCTGTGTTCCCATGATAACAGAAAAAAATAGAATTGAAAAACACACAGAAAGCAGAATGACCAAATTTTAGTGCCAAACACATTCCCCAAAGATATATATATGTAATATATATTATATTCATGAAATATATTTCCTCTAGAAAGAAGCACCTGTGGGCCCCCACGAGGATGGCTTACGATCGATGCATAGAACGTGTGAATAAGAACTTAAAATTATAGAAATGGGTAAAAAGGGCTAGAACGTGAGATTCAGCTTCACTTGTAACACTTGTCTTCCCGTTGTTCATCGATTTGCTCGAGCGGACACCAGTAACATCTCCATATGTTCTATTGCGTGCTAGTGTAGCCCAAGGGCATCTGCTTGCTCCAGGAACATTCAAGCCTCAAACCATTACTTCAGGTCATGGGAATGAGGTCTATAATTGTTACTGGCTTTTGGCATATCAAATATGACACGGGTAGCTTGCCAGGCTCTCCCAGAGGTTCAGCTTCAAGGTAAAGAAAGAATTAGGGGGCTGGAGATGGATAGTATCCGGGTAGGGTGCTTGCCTTGCATGTGGCCAACCTGGATTCAACCTCCTGTTACTTATATTATGCCCTGAGCCCTACCAGAAGTGATCTTTGAGAGAAGAGTCAAGAGTAACCCTGAGAGCAGTTGGCTGTGGCCCAAAAACAAAAGCTTAGAAAGAGACTAAAAATTTAGGGCTTAGGAAAGTTTTTTCCACAATTTCATTTTTATGCTGAACTGTGTAATCTTATCGGAAGTTCAATTCCAGAAATATACAGAATCCCTGTCACTACCATGCGTTGAAATAAACCAATAATGTGTTTTCCCAGATACCACATTTCTGAACTCAGAGAACCCCAGGGCCAGAGAGACTTTTCTTGTTTTTATATTGAGCTTCTGGGATTCCAGGAAAATCAGTACTACCATCACCCTAGATGGCCTAGAGAATTTGGAATGGCTCCAAGGGAAGCTTGGTGCCAAACAAAAAAGAAAGTAAGTTGGTCTCACTTGGGAAAGGGATTACAGTGGACCTTCGCTGAGGAGCCCTTGTGTTTAACAACTACATATTGTGACTGCAGCATCACAACTCTGACCTGCATGCAAGCTGAGGCACCTCCACCACCAGCGCAATGACTTACTGGGTTCTCAATGAGCAAGGGCTGATAATAACAGTGACAAGGTAAGGATTTGCTTGTACGAATTTTTTGGGAGTCAGCAACAAAACTGGAAGCTGGGAAGATAAGGATTTCATTTTTGAGGTCTTGCTGATTCTTCACAACTACAACTAAAACCAGTGATGTGAAAACAGAGAGTGGGCATCTACAGGATTCTGACCGTAAAGCTGAAAAACAGTCTGCTCTCTCATGATGCCTGTGAGATAAGTCACCATAGGCACTAAATATTGACCCTACAAAGGTCCAAATAACAACTTCAATCTCTCTTCCCAGAGCTAGAGGGACGGTGATAGTGGCGACTCGTAGAGCTCAAGATCAGAAGGCAGCATGTCACACCCAAAGTTATTGTTTTCCTACCCGCAGGTCACACCCCAAAAGTTGTTCTTTTCCTCCCCACAGTGAAATTTGAGGAACTGCCTCATCAAGCCAGCATGAAGAGAGAAACATTTCCAGAGTGAGAATTTTATAGTAAAATAACCAACATAGATAGAAAATATCATCATTTACTTTTTGTGCATTAATGAAGAGCTGCACATTCAGAGATTGGAGATTTAAGGAATAAGCAACAAGACACTAATCAAACACAGTTGTTGGGGCCAAGAACCAACACTGGGCAAGAAAGTGGGTCAGCATATAATGAAAAGTCTACAGATTTAAATAAAAGAAAGCATGAATCTGGACTAAGAGAACCAAACCCCTAGCTGTGGCTTCACCAGTGACTTGGCCAAGAAGCAGATATCAGATCTACTTGGTGGTAGGGGTCATGAAGGTGATGGTGGTGATAGGGGTGATTACTCTTTATGGAGCTCGTACCAAGGCCCACTATCATGCTGAGCCTTTTACAAAGATCATCTATTTCCCCTCTAACTTTTATTGAAGTTCCATGATTTGCAATACTAGTAGTAACAGTTTCACACATGTATTATTCCAATACCACACCCTCCAACAGAGTTCCCACTTCTCTCCACTAACGTCCCAAAGACCCAATTCCTCCATCCCTGCCACCCCGGGTAAGCTCAGTCCTATATACCGAAACTTTAACTCTGTTACCTCTGGCCTTTTGTTGCCTCCTTTACTCTGCAATTTTTTTTAATTTTTCAGAGATTTTTATTTTCAATGGTCTTTTTTTATCAGAAAATCTTTCATTTATCTTTGTTTAATTTCCAACTGCTTGAGTTCTCCTCCCACTCCCATTTCTATGCATGATTATTTCCTTTTCTGAAGCATTGTGATCTGAGAGAGTAGTTAACGTTATTTCTATCTCATGATTTTATGGAGATATAGTTTATGACCCAGCATGTGGTTTATCTTATAAGTATCCAGTATGCACTGGAGAATAATGTGTGCTAAACTTTTGGGGGGACAAAAGGCTTTATGTAAGTGTATTGAATCCATCTTTTCCATGTCTTTCTTCAAGACCAATTTTTTTTTTTGGCTTTTTGGGTCACACCCGGCAATGCTCAAGGCTTACTCCTGGCTCTCTGCTCAGGAATTACTCCTGGTGTTGTTTGGGGGGCTATATGGGATGCCAGGGATTGAACCTGGGTCAGCTGCTTGCAAGGCAAATGCCCTACCCACTGTGCTATCGCTCCGCCCCCAATGTTTTCTTGTTGATTTTTTTTTGGTCTGGTCTATCCAGCTGTGACAGAGGAGCATTAAAGTATCCTACTACCACTGTGTAGCTGTGATATCTTCCTTCATATCTGTTAGCAGTTTTAAAAAATACATTTTGATCATCCATCAATAGATACACACATGTTTAGAAGTGTGAATTCTTCTGGGAGTACTGATCCCTTGATCTACAAAGTGACCATCTCTGTCATTTACAGTCTTTTGAAATTTGAAGTCTACTTTGTCTGATATAAGTATATCCATGCCAGCATTTTTAGGGAGCTTTTTGCCTGTAAGATTGTTTTCTAGCCTTTGACATTGATTTATGTTTATCCTAACAGTCCAGATGAGTTTTTTCTAGATAGATTTCCATTTCATTCGGTTTTATAAACCATCCTGCCACTTGTGTTTCATAATTGGTGAGATCAGATCATTTACACTGAGTAGAGATTGTTGAGATACAAGGGTTTGTTATATTATTAACTTATTTTTGAAGCTTGTCTTTTAAAAAGCTCCTTTAATGTTTCTTACAAAGCTAGTTTCTAGGCTATGAACTTCTTAAGTTGTTTCTTGTCCATGAAGCTTTAAAAACATGATCCCTTCAGTCCTCATGATAACTATATGAGTTAGTCCTTTAAGAAGCTGATGACAAAGCTCATAGAGTCAGCATTTAGGGTGGTACAATTCATACTTAGGCAACCCCAAAGTTTGCTTTCTCTCTACATTACTATCACTGGATCATTTCATTGACACTTATTTACTTTGACAGAATATTATTTTCATCAGCTTTGTAAAATCATGTTAAAGTATTAACAAAGTATTTAACCTCAGTCTCAGAAAGCGTAAACTATCACACTTCCTCTTTCATTCTGAAACTCCCAGACCAACAAGGAAGCATAGACATGGTTGAGAAGCCATAGGCCAGTACTTAGCACTAGATTAGCCACATCTGGAGCAGAGCTACACAGGCTCATTTGGGGTAAGGGGAGAGAGATTGGTTCACATGCATTAGGAGTAAATAGGAAGTGAAGTTGTCACCTAAGTTAGTCCCAGTTCGGTGACAGACACCTTACAGTTTGTGGAGAATATGGGATGACATTAAAGTCAAAAGACACTATTTGGCTTGTTTAACAAGATGATGTGGTAGGTGAGGGAATGCAAGCTTCCTGAGAAGCACAATATAAGAATACTCCTGGAAAAACACTTCACACTGTATCACACTGTCTTCCCATTCATCATCGATTTGCTCGAGCGGGCACCAGTAACATCTCCATATGTCCTGTCTCATGCAAGTAGAGCCCAAGGGCACCTGCTTGCTCCAGGAACATAAAGAGCCTCAAACCATTCCATCAGGTCATGGGAATGAGGTCTATAATTGTTACTGGTATCTGGCATATCAAATACGACACGGGTAGCTTGCCAGGCTCTGCCGTATGGGAATCATACTCTTGTAGTCATCTCTGAATCCAGCATTTATTGATGAACCGCATGGCCGCAAGTGACCATGCAAGCTGGTCTGTGATAGGCTGGTCTGCTGGGTGGAGTTCTGTCGAGGGGGAAGTCTGGATGTGGAAAATGGAGGCCCTCATGGAGTGCAGGGTCGTCTGGCTTGTTGTGAGGCTCTTCTGGGGTGGCAGGCCAGGGCTAGAACCCACCATCCCTCCTGGGCACCTCATGAGCAGCTGGGCTCAGGGAGAGCCGGTAGCAGCTCTGCCCCATGTCTGTGAGTCAAATCACTTAGCCAAAGTGTGTTGAAGATACCACCGTCACTTTATGTACTCAGGAAAAGAAACATAAGTGGTCATGGACAATTGTGCTTTTATGCAGGAACTACAATCATTGACTCTTAGTCCTAATAATTCTGGTTACCAGTTTTAGAAAAATTATTATGCCTCATTGCTATAAAAGTATTAAATCCACCAGAGGTTATCTGGTTTGTGTCCCTACATAGAGAATAAATGAATATTCTTTTTACAACAAAGACTTAATGAGGCTGTCTATTGAGATAGAAGGCTCACTTGCAAATGTGCTAATAAAATTATATCAAAGACAAAGGAAAGCATGTATGCTAACTGAAAGAGCCAAGTTGTTGAGGCTGAAATTCTGACAGCAAAAACAAAGGAGGAACACTCTAGACTGTAAGCTGTCTTGCCCAAAAGGAGGAAGCATGAGAGTAGAGCTTCAAACAAAATGTTTTTTTCTGAGCATTAAGTTCTCAACCAGTTTTCTCATGGAGAATTATACATAAAGGTCCTGGAAGAGTCCACACCTTGTTTTCAATTTTATGTACTATCAAAAGTATATTTCATGACATCATTATTTGCAGTGAAGACAAATTAAAACCACCATGGGTGAAGGATTAAAGTATAACTGGGGCAGAATCTCTGACTGAGGGTGTAGATGTAGCCGAGCAAAGTCTAGCCTCCACTTGGCGCCCTGAGAGAAAATGAGTTTACTGATAAGGAAAGAGGTGCTTGCATTTAGGGAGTAGTTGACACAGTATGTGTATGGAGTAGTTTATTTCTTTTTAATACTTGTGTTATAAGTCCAAATTGTTGAGTGACTTGCCCTGAGGCTCTGCAGATTAGCTGAAGTGTCTCAAACCCATGAATATGTTTTTGTATCACACACACACACCCTGCCCCCTACACCCATGTCAAGAGGAAATTCATCCAATAGACAATCTTCAGACAGTGCCTCCTTTTATAGGCAATTTGAGTTTATCCTCTCCAAGGAGGGCCTGGAGCACTGGTCTTGCTTGCCACCAAATAAGGACACATAGCTTTCCAAAAACCAAACATTGACTGGTAAGTTGATTCATCTCATGCGTGCTCATGTAAAAGGAAGTCCATAATCTCTAGGGCTGTAAGACTCTGCAGAAACCACTGAGAAAAGGTTTGCCATACTCTCTCCAGTGGTTTGCAGACTTATGCACTCTCAGAGGATAAGAAGTCTCCGACTATGCTAGAGCACAGTAACAAGGAAGCCCTGAGGAGAGAGAGGACTCCAGGAAGATGAGAAAGAGCAGGAGACTGTAGGATATAGTTAGAGTTGTACACATGTGTATGTGTGTGTGAGAGTGTGTGCCCTGAGGAAACAGTGTGGCAGGAGAAAATAAAGTGAACAGGACTAGCTCTTGAGTCTGTCAACTTGAATCTCTCCCCGCAAGGCGCTACACATAATTACCAAGCCTTTTCTCCCTCTTGCAAGATGCCATTCCTCTAAGGAAAACCATGTAAGAAGGATTTAAAGCAAGCTGGAGTTGCTGTGGAGCTATCTCAGAGGGTTAGAGTACACACCTTGCACATGCAGGTTCCAGGTACCACATGACCTCTTAAGCACTGCAGAGTGCAGTGCTGGGGACCCTCCCCACCCCCGCCCTTGGCCCCCTCAAAAAAAAAAAAAACCACAGATATTTATAACTTAAAAAGGAATGACAATGTCAGGGACAGAGGGACACAGCCAGAGTCCCTATCATAGGTGCCCTGCCCTCTTAGAGTCAGGCTGCACGTCTCCTGGGGGCTTATTTGACTGACCAGAGCTATGTCCTAGCCTGGATGCCCTGTAGGAACAATGGAACAGAACAGGACAGTCTTGCCTTTGGCTGTTAGACTTATTGACAATTTTTATTAAAAAAAGTGATGTTTAATGTTTAGGAAACTTTTCAAGGAGCATGATGTATTAAGAAAAGCAGAGGATAAGAAATGAAATATTTTTCTTTCATTTGGGGAAAGATACTCCCAAGGAGTGCTCTGGAGACCTAGAGGCCACAACCCTGATTTTCATTCAGCCCTGTGGGCTGGTAGTTTACTGCCAGGTCTGGGATGCAGCGCTGCTCAGGTGCTGTGGAACAGGGACACTCAGGGCTACTACCCTAATGATGCTCAGGAGGCCATCTGGGATCAAGGATGGAACCCGTCACCTTGCTCGCGTCCTAATTCCTCACAATGACCTCAGCCCCCTGTATTCTCTTATTGTAACTTTCATACCTCAAATGCCCTCTCCAGATTCCACCAGATGGAAGCTGTTGCTCGGGAAAGATTGCCTGCACCTCACTGTTATCCCCAGGATACACTGGCTCTCACGTCTGTGGGCACCGCTGCAACTTCCAGCCTTCACGCCCCCAGTCTCTGATCTCCAGTTAACCCACCACAGTGCTGCGTGAGGAGAAGGGAGACTTCTTTTCTATCAGATTATGTGTGTCATATCACCACCAACTTAATCTTGTTCATCATCCTAAGATCTTTCCAACAACCCTGACCTGAATATTATCTACTCACAACACCCTCAAGCTCTGAGAAGATGGGACAAGGCTAGTGAGAAAACTCCCTTGGGGTTGTTTCCTGGGGTCTTCTGACCAGATGTATTATACACTGAGTGGGCCTGGAAGGAAGTTGTTTTGCCTGTGGGTACCAAAGTAGGGCCAGGGGCCTCTTGTCCCAGGACGATTGACAGAGAGTTGCTGAGCTTGCTCACCTCTGCGAACCCAACTTCTCTTGGCTCCCAGCCCAGTCCAAGGCACATCTCAGTCAACTATTCCTGGTGCCTGCATGAACAGTTATCCGCATAGGTGAAAAGAAAACAAGATTTGGATTTCTATCACTACTCAGGATGTTCCTCATGTTTGGGAAACAGAGATGACAACATTCCCTGTGGCCCACGTGTCCAGGAGACTTCAGCCCATCAACAGGAGACGTGTCAAACGTCTCTTGTCAAGAGAAAATAATTTACCCCTTGTGGGTAAATGAATGTTGGCCCGGGACATAATTTTTTGAACAGAAAGTACAGACAGGTTTGCACTCCAGACGGTTCGCTGTTTGAGGACACACAAGCTTCTCCCTGACTTTGCCTGAAGGTGTGGGGCTTCTCAGTGTTCCCAGGATGCTCATGGATCACAGTCTTCACAGCTAAGACAACACTGTGGTTCCATGCCCTTTCTGGTCAGCATTAACACACAGAACATTCAAGTGTTAATTGTAAAGAAAGTTCACCCTAGAGCTGAACACTACACACACACACACACACACACACACACACACACACACACACACACACACACACCAGCCCCAAGGGCTGCATGGCCTCAGACCGACAGCCTGGGGTTCCCACATGGGGTATTCAGATAAGGAGAGAAAAACACCCTAACAGGTTGGCCTGGTGACTGTAGGGTTTTGTACCCTCTCCATAAAAGCTCAGTAGACTCAGCCTGGGGGTCAAAAAGAGCACTTGGCCAGAGGGGAGACCTCGGGAGTCAGGAGAGGGGTTTATTGATGGGCAATATCTGTCAGAGGGCAAGAGGCAGTAATGAGAGCTTGAGCCAACTTACCAGGTCAAGAATGTTAGCATTTTCTTGGTAATTCTTTACTAATTCTTTTTTAATAAACCAATTCATATGTCCTTGCTCATTATAAAATCCTTTGAAAACATTGCAAATATTGCTGCATATATGTGTGGGCATATCCTGTCTACACATTTTCAGTCGTAGTTAACTGCTGGTAAGCTAATTGATATATTCTTTCAGACTTCAAGGGCTTATTTTCATGTTCCTGTCTTTGTTCATTTTGCCTGCAATAACAAAGTAAATTCTCAGTCATCTACCACTGCCTAAGGCCCCTTTGTAGCTTCCCCTTCCTTTCCTCTCTAGGAGTAACAAACATCCCAAATTTTATTTTTATTTTTTTGCCATACTGTCAATGAATCCTCCTCTTCACTTCTGTGATGTACCATTTTTTGCCCAATGTTAAAGTTTAACTATTTCATCTCATTTAAATTATGCTTAGAATTGCTTTGTGCTATTTGAGTGTGTTACATTTTATAAAGGGTTCTAGCCCTGGCCGCCACCCCAGCAGAGCCGCACAACAAGCCAGATGACCCCCCCCCCCCACTCCATCAGGCCATCATTTTCCACATCCAGACTTCTCTCTCGTCAGAACTCCACCCAGCGACAGCCTATCACAGCCTAGATCATCGACACCCACCCTGCAGCAGTTTTTTTTTCAATCCGGCCCAGGTAGGCTGATCCAGAGACTTACAGACATGGGGCAGAGCTGCTACTTGCTCTCCCTGTGCCCAGCCGCTCACAGGGCACCGGGAGGGATGGCGGGTTCTAGCCCTGGTCTGCCACCCCAGCAGAGTGGCACAACAAGCCAGATGGCACCCCCCCCACTCCATCGGGCCGCCATTTTCCACTTCCAGACTTCCTCTCGTCAGAACTCCACCAGCGACAGCCTATCACAGCCCGTCTCAGCGTGGTAGCTTGTGGCCGCGCGGTTCGTCAATAAATGCTTTATTTAGAGGTGACTACAAAAGTATGCCACCTCCACTGCAAGCCTGGCAAGCTGCCCGTGTTGTATTTGTTATGCCAAATACCAGTAACATTTATATTAGGCCATTCCATGGCTTATGAGAGACAGCAATGCCCACTGGATGAGGACCTCCATTTTCCACATTCGGACTTCCCTTCATCAGAACTCCACCCAGCAGACCAGCCTATCCCAGCTCATTGAGATCCACCCCTGCTGCAGTCTTTTTTTAATCCGCCGAGGTATGCTGATCCAGAGACAGACATGGGGCAGAGCTGGTACTGTCTCTCATTGTGCCCCGCTCATGAGGTGCCCAGGAGGGGATGGCAGGTTCTAGCCCTGGCCCGCCACCCCAGCAGAGCCTCACAACAAGCCAGGCGATGCCCCACTCCATGAGGACCTCCATTTTCCACATCCGGACTTCCCCTCATCAGAACTCCACCCAGCAGATGAGCCTATCACAGCCCGACTCACGCAGTTCATCAATAAATGCTGGATTTTGACATGACTACAAGAGTATGTTACCTGCACGCAGAGCCTGGCAAGCTACCCGTGTCGTATTTGATATGCCAGATACCAGTAACAATTATAGACCTCATTCCCATGACCTGATGGAATGGTTTGAGGCTCTTTATGTTCCTGGAGCAAGCAGGTTCCCTTGGGCTCACTTGCATGAGACAGGTCATATGGAGATGTTACTGGTGCCCGCCTCGAGCAAATCAATGATGAACGGGAAGACATTCCATGACCTAATATAATGGTTTGAGGCTCTTTATGTTCCTGGAGTGAGCAGATGCCCTTGGGCTCTACTAGCATGAGACAGTACATATGGAGATATTACTGGTGCCTGCCTCGAGCATATAGATGATCAACTGGAGGATAGTGATAGTGATTGATAGATTTTTTTCTATTCCATTATTGAGAGGCATTTGGGCTGCTCTGCATCCCGTTATGATAAACAGTGCTACAGTGCTACAGTGCTGCAATACTGGAAGTGCTGTACATCTGTTCCGCATATGGGCACAGAGCTTCTCAGGGTTTTTCTCTGGAGCGAAAAAGGCTGTTGTGCAATGTTTGTGTATCATCAACATCACCCAGCAGTGCCAAATGGTTTTCCAAACAAACTGCCCCTCCATGTGTGGTGCTTACCTTCCTGCTTCACCTTCTCCACAGCACCTGACCTGGCAGACTGTTGCGTTATATTCAGTGCAGTGGGTGAGAAACGCATATTGCTGTGCTTTCATTCTGCGCT
>JAJIBD010032149.1:0-115740 GCA_021461705.1 Cryptotis parvus
GACATGTAATGCGATTTGGAGACAACCGCTAGACTAGAGCCATTACCGACTGGATCCCATGGGATGTCAAAAGATCACGTGGCCGCCCACCTACAAGATGGTCAGACTTCCTTGTTAAGACTCTGAAGGAAAGGTTTGAGGCTCTTCATATTCTTGAATCAACCAGATGCCATTGGTCTACATTGGCACGTGATAGGGTCCAATGGAAATGTTACTGGTGTCCGCTTATAGCAAATCGATGAATAATGGGATTCAAGTGATCAAGTGATCAAGTGACTTTTTAAAGTACTTAGAAAAGAAATTCAAAGAAGTAGTACATGGACCTAGATGATATATAACCTTGCTAACAGGTCATATTTATGAACAACAAAAGCTAAGAGAATGCTTTTTACACTTCATATCTTACTAACATACCCGGAAATTATTTCTTAGTTTTAGAGAAATATAACAATAAAATAATTGCAAAGCCTTTCTTAGTTTTAGAGAAATATAACAATAATTCCCAATACTGAGGTTTAAAAATGGAGTAAAGGTAGATTTAGTTGCGTAAGTAAAATATTCTATTAAAACAGAGGTCAGGTAAGACATTTGAAAAGAGCCAACATTTAAGCAAAGCTCTAGATTAGAAGTACTAGTTTTGAAGAACACAGTGAGTGGGAGTCCATAAAAGTATAGAGCATCAAGTGCTAAGTGACTGAGTAAGAGGCAAGCATGACATGTCTACGACGAGACAATTAATTGCATTTTTTTAGAATAGGAGTTAGTGGAAAAGTAGTAAGTCAAAAAAATAAAAAGAAGAAGAAAGAAAAGACAAAAGTTAAGTAAGGACCATATCATGTAAAGTCTGGCATGTCGTAAGTAGAAATTCTGGTTTCAAGTGTTGTCAAAAGTCACAGAGGATTTTATTTTTTTTTAATATTTTATTATACCACCGTGAGATAACAATTACAAAGAAGTTCATGTTTGGATTTCTATCTTACAGTGTTTCAGGACCCATCCCTCAACTAGTGCCTATTTCCCACCACCAATGTTCCCAATTCTCTCCCCCATTCCCTAGCCTACCTCTGTGGCAGGTTCTTTATCTCTTTCTCTCTCTCTCTCTTTCTCTCTTACTTCCCTTAAACATTGTGGATTACAATACATATATTTAGAGGTTGTCATGTGTATCTTTTTGTATGAATTTAATGCTCAGTTCTAGGTTGGCATTAGCACTTTCGACGATTATTAGCCCACTGTTCCATTCTCTGTCTTACCTAGCCTCTGACTCCCACACATTTGTGATAATTTCCACCTTTGACAAGACCAGTCAATGAGGATTTTAAAGAGATGAATGAAGTTCCATATATGACATTATATAGTAGTAAAAGGAGAGAGGAGAGAGAAGCTCTGGGAAACTGTTCTGCATTAACGTTGGTATGAATTAACCATATTATAAGGAAATGACTGAGGATTGATCACCAAGCAGGATACATTACAAAAAGAAAATCAACAGGACTTGTCAATTATTCGGGAGCAGAATGATAATACAGAGGGTACAATGTTTGCCTTGTATGCAACCAACCATTGTTCTCTCTTTACCCACAGTACTCAGATTTCATGATGAAATGCAGTATTTTCAGACATAGTATTTTAGACACAGCATGGGACATGGAGTGTTCACTTTCCATTGAAAAACTCTTCCGAACACAGACAGATAGTATAGGACATAAACCACTTGCATTACAGGTGGACAATCCCAGTTCAATCCCTGGCACTTGGAACTGAACAGCCGCCCAAGACAGCTAGGAGTGATTCCGGAGCACAGAGCCAGGAGTAAGACCAGAGCATCAACAGGTATAACTCTGTCTTTAACTTTGCCACTCTGACAGGTGTTGCCCTGTCTAGCACTTTGGAAAAAAAGAGTCTCTAAAATTAATTAATTTACATTTTATATAAATTGTCATTCTGATCTATCAACATAAAAATTATAAATAATAATTTTTAAATGTGTTATTTAAAGCTGGCCCAGTGATGTCAGTCAAAATAAAAGTCTCACCTGCAGTGGCAGAACATCAGTAAAAAGATTTTAATGACTAATTTTAATTGATAATAACATCTGAGTAAAGGAATGAAAAATAGCATTATTAATAGCCATTTTACAGCCTTAGATTGGGGAAATTTAATAGAAATTGAGACAAATAGCAAATCCTCTGAAGCAAATTTGTTTCTATCTTCTTCCTCTTAATGAGTACTAATTTGTTGAGTTATGCTTTTCTATTTGTAAGTCACAATTCAAATGCTAACTCATCTGCAAAGACTTCTTAATTCTCTTGATGGCTAAAATAACTTGCCTCAGAAAACTGAACATATATTTTATATAACTTTTCTCATCTTGTCTTTTAGTAATGTGATTCACATATAAAATTATAAATAATTTAAAAACAAAGAAATATGCATTTTATTACTTTGATCAGCTCTTTTATTTTTTAAGCTCATCCCTTTTTAATTTTTATTTAAATATCATTATTTTTTAACAAATAGGGACCAGAGAGAGAGTACAATAGATAAGGTGGTTGCCTTGCCTGAGGTACTTAATTTGATTATATATGATCTTCCCAGCACAACCAGGAGAAATTCCTGAGCACAGACCAGAAGCAAGCCCTGAGCACTCTCAAGTATGGTCCAAAAATCAACATATATGCATATGTATATACATTTATGCATACACATATTACTGTTTTATACAAGAAGAACTGCATAATACCAGACACTTCACCAAATGCTAGGTTCCATTATCCATCCTCCATTTTACCAAGGTCTCGTCCCACCTTCTCACATAACAACCTTACATTTTTTCTTATATTTCAGGGTTATGCTTATATTTCAGGTTTATTTCCACTGGGAATTGTCTAATTCTTCCTTCCTCTCTTCAAGCTCAACAATATAGTGAAATCATTTGATGTCTGTCTCTTTTTTAGTCATCTTTGCATGAATTACTCTAATCCCATCCAAACGACAGCAAATGGCATGATTACATCTTTTCTCAAATCTCAGTAGCAATCTATTGTGCAAATATAGCACAATTTCTCTATTTACTCCTCAGTTTTGGGGCATTTGGGTTGTTTCCTGATCTTGGCTACCATAAACAATCCTGGGATGAACCTAATTGTTCAATATCCTTCTGGATAAATGTTTCTGTGTTCTTACAGTAAACACCCAGAAATGAAACTGCAAAGTCATGTGGAAGCTGAAAGACACTAAACCAAGCAAAAGTATCACAGATAGTGAGAGGAAAAAGTTCCTTTTATACCACATTGCCACCAGCACTGTTTCCAGACTTTTTTCATATAGGCCATTTCTGCTGCTGTGAGGTGATACTTCATTGAATTCATTGACTTAACTTTCCCTGATAGTCAGTGATTGTGAGCATGTTTTTCATATGCCCTTTGACAACTCTGAGAAATTCTTTACTCATCTCCTGATGCCACATGTTGATTTAGGTCAAGCTTTATAGTGCTTTATGTATTTTGGATAGTACCCCTTCATCTGAACTGCACAATGCATATATGCTCCCAAACAGCAGGGCTATCTTTTAATTTTAAGCATTTCTTTTGCAGTGCAGAACTACACAGTTTGATGTAATCCAATTTGCCTGTTTTTTGCGCTTGTTTTCTTTGCCAATGGGGTGATTGAAAACTCAGAGTTGAAAAAATCGTAATACTGCCTAAATTTTCCTCATTGCATTTTGTGGAAAGAGAATTGATATTGGGGTTTCTTATTATTTTTGAATTAAATTTGGCTTATGGTATAATATATGGTTATAATATCATTTTTCAGTGTAGCTACAGTTTTTCTAGTACCATAGGTGAAGAAGTTCTCCAGGCTCCACGTTAAGCAACTCACACTTTTGATTACTAAGTGCCCAGACGTAGGAAGGTTTACTCTCTCTCTCTCTCTCTCTCTCTCTCTCTCTCTCTCTCTCTCTCTCTCTCTCTCTCTGCGTGTTCTCAGTTCTATTCCATTGATTTGAGAGTCTGTCTTTGTTTCAGGACAAAATAGTTTTAATTACTATAGCTTTGTACTCAAGATTAAAAGTCTGGGAATGCAAAACCTCCCATTTTCATTTTTCTTCAGTTTGTATTAGCTATTATGGGAGGTTTTTTTTTTTTTTGGTTCCTTATGATTTTAAGAAATATCTTTCTGTGTCCTTGAAAATTTCCATTGGAATTTTGATAGGAATTGTGCTGTATCTCTAAACTACTTTGTGTTAGAAGGTCACTGGAATGATGTTGATTTTTCTAATCCATAAACCAGGAATATGCTTATATTTCCTTGAGTTTTTACTTCTTTCAGAACCTGATTTATAACTTTATATAGGTCTTTCACTTCCTTTGATTCTTAGATATCAGAATTTTTTGACATGACTGTAAATGGGATGATTTGCTATTGTTATTGTTCCTTTTTAGTTTTTTAATTATATTAAAGCACCACGATTTACAAAGTTATTCATAACTGCCTTTTAACATACTGTGCTCCATCAATAAACCCATCACTAATGTCCACTTCCTTCCCAGGGTTCTGGGGTTTCTTCCCACCCTAACGTCACCCATGCATTCTCAGCCTGTCACCTTGACAGGCACCTTAAATTTGGTGACTGAAGTGTTGATCACTCGACCCCTGCTTCCATTTCTTCCCATTTATCTCTACTTCTGGGATAGATTTTTAAATTGTCTTTTCTGTCTATTTTTTTTTTTCCACACCCAGCAATGCTCAGGGGTTACCCCTGGCTCTGCACTCAAGAATTACTCCTGGCAATACTAAGGGGCCTATGGTCTGTCTAAATTATTATTGACATAAAAGAATGTAGTAAATTTCAATGCATTGATTTTGCAGCCTGTCTAATTCTGTATACTTTACTGTATAAACTCATTGTTTCTAGGAGTTTAATAGAGATTTTATTAATGGCTTTATTAATGTACACTATCATGTCATCTGCAAAAAGTGATGGTTTGACTTTTTTTTACCAATTTGAATCTCTTGAATTTCTTTTATTTTTTACCTATTTGTCATGGCACAAACTCCCAAGTCTATGAAGAATAGAAGTGAAAGTTGATATCCTTGTCTTGTGCCTAATCTTAGAATAAATGTTTTCAGTTTTTCTTCATTGAGGATGATATTAATTATGAGTTTTTGTATATGGTATTTACAATATTAAAATCAGTTCTTCCAATCCCCATTTTTCATGCCCAAAAATTAATGTTGAACACCAAATGTTTTCTTAACATCTATGAAAGTGATCACATGGTTCTTTTTTACCAGTGTGGCATATCACATTAATTGATTTAACTATATTGAACCTGATATTCATCTCTGTTAACTATATTGAACCTGATATTCATCTCTGCAAACAGGGATAAATCCTATTTGATCATGGAATAGCATACATTTAATGTATCGCTGTATCTGATTTGCTAGGATTTGACGATTTTGCCCATAGATTCATAAAGATAAGGATACTGGATGAAATTTCCTTTTCATTCTTTTTTTCCCCTCTTTGTAATGTTTCTGACAGCTTTTAGTATCAAAGAAATGTTCATCACAGACTGAGGTTAGGGGTTTGGATCTTTGAACACATGGGTTTAAACATCTGCTCTGTTCATAGTGTATTATTTTAGACAAGCTTTCTCTCTACATACTATTCTTCTCACAAATATATGACTAGTAAAATACTTAGCCCATAGATCTGTGAGGATTTAATTGAGTTTTTAAAAAGTGCCTAAAACGAAGTATAATCTCGGGGCTGGAGTGATAGCACAGCAGGTAGGGCATTTGCCTTGTGGCGGCCAACCGGGGTTCAATCCCTGGCACCCCATATGGTCACCCAAGCATCTCCAGGAGTGATTCCTGAGTGCAGAGCCAGGAGTAAACCTGAGCATTGCTAGGTGTGACCCAAAAACAAAAAAAAAAAGTATAATCTCAATTTCATAAGCACTCAGACATATCCAAATTTCATTTAAACATGAGTGACAAGCCCACTTAAACTTTCAAAACTGTACTACAAAAAGTTCAGGTACATAAAAACTGGAATTATTTAGTAAAATGGCCATATCTCCAACATTTTCAAGATTTTATCACACAGATTTAGTATTTCCTCCATCTATTCAACCTGAATGAAACTTAAGCAGATACCAGACATTCAATATGAGACACTCAATCTAAAAACAAATTACATATTAATGATGAACAAAAATACACTCTGAGTTAACTATTGTCTGGAAAGAAATTAAATTAACAACTCTTTTCTCTCAATTAATAATACAAGGGAACATATGTATTCAAATATTTTGATAATTTTCATTATATAATGGCAGATTTTATATATAATTAAACACACAATACACTTTTAAAGCAATCAAATAACTAGTTTATTTAAGAAGGCAAGTCATAAAGCTTCTATAATAATAAAGTCTTCCACATTTGGTGGAGAAAAAGACATTGTTTCTAGTTCTGAGTTTTATACATTTAAATAACTCACTTAGTATATGTCATACTACTATTAGTAATTACCATATGCTGTCTAAAATATACAAAGAAAATATAATACTCATATACACACATGTGTACACATATAATGTGATAGTTCAGATATTAAACATAGAAAGAAATCATCATTATTCACATCTTTTACAGTAGAACCTATATTATTAAGTCAATTAACTGTTTTATTGTGTATTGAAACCAGGCTTTATGCTGGGAGAATCATTTCCGATGGCGCTCAAGGAACCACCATATACAGCTGTGATCTAATGTGGACCTTACGGAGGCAAATTATTCACTCCAGTCCACATCTCTCAAGCCACAAACTAATGATTTCTATCATTTTAATATAAGAATGATCTAGGAAAAGTGGCCCAAGATTGATGGAAGTTGATCAGTTGAAACTATAATATTCCATATAATTTAAACAAATATAGTCTTGTATCCCTCTTTTATTTAAAAAAATTGATACTAATAAACTTTTTATTATTCATTCCATGACAAACTACATTAATATTATATCATGTACATCTATTTTATGATTTTTTAATATTTTATTATACCACCGTGAGATATACAATTACAAAGAAGGCCATATTTGGGTTTCAGGCATACAGTGTTCCAGCACCCATCTCTCCAGCAGTGCCCATTTTCCACCACCAATGTTCCCATTTCCCTTCCCCCCCCCCTAGACTGCCTCTATGGGAGGTTCTTTATCTCTTTCTCTTTCTTATTTTATGATTTTAACGATATATGAAACCTAATACTTATTTTCTAGGAATATACTGTAATTTGAAGATATTTTTAAATTGTTTTTACAAATTTAATACTATATATTAAAGTATGTATCAAAGTGTAGGATACATGAATTTTTTTTCAAATATTTTTATTAATAATAAATTGTGCCATCTACATTTTTACATCAAACATACATTATTTTAAAATAGAGAACAATGTAGATACTTAATAGAAACTTTATTGGAAATATTAATATAACAGCTTGAATCAATAAAAACCTGGATATTAATGTAATTAAACAGAAAATAAATCATTAACTGAGGTTATTTAACTTACTTTCATAAGTCATAGCTTTTTAAAAAGATTACATCTCTTTCATTGGTTGGCTAATGTATGTTTCTTAAATCAACACAGGACCCAGGGTTAGGCCACTGATTATATTTATTTTAAATCTGCCTACACACATATGATAGATAGCTCTGTATAAATTGTGTATCTGGAAACATATTCTATCCAGAATCACTTACATTTTATTGCCTGGGGATCTGATGAATATTAGAGGTATTTATATTTGTCTGAAAAGTGAAATTCAATTCTTTCTGGAAACGAAGTAGAGCAAATTTATACAACTGAACACCAAATATCTTTTCAACTACTCTGAAGATAAATTTTAATCACCAAAATGTTTTGTGGGAATTATGTAAGTATAATTAATAATTACTTCTAAAATTTTTGTTTTTTTTAAATTTTAATCTTATTTATAGAATTGTATTTGTGGTAAATAACATTTTCAAAAAATATTACATTATCTTTATTAACTTCTAATTATCATGCATTAAATTTAAGTATTGAAGAAAGTTAACATGCTTAAACATTAAGTTCATGCTAACTCAAACAATGTATTTTAATAGGCATTTTTTCTAATCCTATTTTTCTAAGTAAACTAATAATTTTACATAAAAATATATGATTATTTTGCCATAATATTACTACTCTTTATGGGGAAAAAATACTCACTTTTAAATTTTTTAAACCTATGTAGATACTGGGCCAGAGCAATAGCACAGCATGTAGGGTGTTTGCCTTGCACACGGCGACCTGGGTTCAATCCCTGACATACCATACCGTCCCCTGAGCACTTGCTAGGAGTAATTCCTGAGTGGACAGCCAGTAGTAACCCCTCAGCATTGCTGAGTGTGACCCAAAAAAGCAAAAAAAAAAAAAAAAAAATATATATATATATATATATATACACACACACACACACACACAAAGCTATGTAGATTTTAAAACAACAGTTTATTTAGTTATTGAAATTAAGCAATGCATTAAGTTTTGTCACTTCCTTTTTCTCTTCTCTGAATTATTTCAATGCAATAAAATCCGTAAACTTTTTTTTTTGCTTTTTTTGGGTCACACCCAGCAATGCTCAGAGGTTTCTCCTGGCTCTGCACTCAGGAATTACTCCTGGGGGTGCTCAGGGGACCATATGGGATGCCAGGGATAGAACCCGGCCGGCACCAGCAAGTGCATGCAAGGCAAACGCCCTACCTGCCGGACCATCTCTCCGGCCCCAAAATCTATAAACTTTTAAGAAGTAAAGATACACACTGGACTATTTAAATATACATTTGAAAATATATCTACTTCACACTGTTTTTAAAAAATTAAATCATGGGTAGCAGAGTGGCACAGCAAAAGCGAGCTGGGCCCATAAAAATTAAGTCATTTAAAAATACTTCCTGAAAGTTGCTATGCAAAAATATATGATCTACTCATATAAAACTATTAATTATTGGAAAATTTCATCAACCAATGTGTTAAAATTAAATATTTAATGATGACTAAAATTATGGATACTTTCCATTATCATTGCTTTAAGTTTATTTTCATCTTGAAAGGTCAGGCTGTCATTTGAAATTCAAAGTTCATATTACTGTTTTATTTTTAACTGAGTTAATAAATATACATAACAACAGATGAATTAATATAGTAGAGCATGGTAAATTATGTTATTCAGAGAGCTGATTTTTTACCTTATTTATTCAGTTACGATTTCTTGAAACTTATAACATACTGTGCATTATGTACATTATAATATGTGTCTATATATGTCAATTTATCAATCCAAGGCAATAAGGAAATCAAGAGAGTAACTATTTGAATAAACTTAAATTTTAACTTTTTTGATGAATCATAACATTACCTAAATGACTACCTTTTGATGATGATAAAAGATCTTATATAATCAATGTTACTGAATTTTAAAGAAACTACTATTGTAAAAATCATAATGCAATATTTAGAATTTAGCATTAATGAGTCCAATATTTGCTGTCATATTCATGTCTATTTAATATCATCATCTATTTAATCTCTGTTTTGGATTTGGAATTCTCAAAAATCATATTCTTTTATAAGTAAGAAACCATGTTATTATATGTAGCTGATAATTTTTGAGTGAGTTGACCCAAAATAATTTTAGTTTCTCTGTGTAGCAGTTCTGACTCACGATAAATTACATATGAATTTATACACTTTCTTTAATGCATACTTATTTTGGAGTTATCACAATATCCATTAGTTTTATAAAATATAAACAATCTAAAGTCAATCAGTGGAATTCTAAAAAAATAATGACACTTACATAAGTAATAAATATACATAATACATTTAAATTACACAGAATTACAGAGTTAAAAGTCTCAATGTTCAGGACAGTCTAAATGGGTTAGTTATATTAAAAACGTAAATTTATCTTTGACACTCTAAATAAGAGTATTTTACTAATGTGATGACTATAAGATTGTTTATTTAAAACAAGATTTAATTAAATGATTATTTCAAGCCAGAATTGATTTGATCTATTAATTAGTCATGTATATAAATTACCTTTTCTTAAAAAAGGGCAAGCACTGTAGAGTGTACCAAAAAAAAAAAAAAACAACTTTCCTGGACCATAACTAAACCTGAGCATCCCTAACTCCTTAGAATTCAAGCTTCTATCTACTAAAATACCTTGTGTTTTGAACATGTTTCCTGGTTCTTCCAATAAAATTTCTGGCTGCTTTGCACTACATAGTAATTAAATTATTTTCCCCTTTTGTAAAGATGTATTTAACTTACTATAAATTCATTTATGTGAGCACAACCTTCCCTTTACCTCTAAGCAAACTTAATTCCTGTTTTCTTACCGATATTTAAATTTATTATTTCAATCATGCTTACTTACTCAACAAAAGTTATTAATTGCAGCATGATAGGTTATTAAAATTTTAGCATGAATTCATTTATTTATGCGCATAAAGTAAAAATATATTTAAAATTTTCTGAGTCTGCATTATGCATTGGAAGTTTTAAAACACCAGTTACCATTTACATTTAACATTTTACACACCTCAAAATTTGACAATAATATCTTCATATGCAAAGGGTTTGAAGATATTCTCAGAGAAACTAGGTATCATGCTCAATTGTTTAAGATGCAGTGTTTTAGTTTTCACAATTATCGGGAATACAATATTACAAGGTTATACATAGTATATATTGAGTCTCAGTGAAGATAAATTCTCCCAAATAAAAAAAAAATATCACCAAGTGATCATTTAGGATCCTCGTTAATTCCAAAACCAATTTTATCATTAAAAATTAAATAATAGTGCTGGAGTAATTGTGCTATATTGACTTCATTATATGAAGAAACGATCATTTGTGAACCTAATTAAATAATAAAAATTTAGCATCAGTATCTGTGGAATGATACTCTTCTTTACTTATAAATTTCTGCATGGAATGTTGCAAAACAGCAGTCAGATAAAAGCAATTCAGGTCCTATCTAGAGGGGAGCAAGTAATTAAGCATTTTTGCCCAGCTAGTTTAAAATGCGGCTATGTGACAGTCTTAGATAGTACTAGATGTTAGGATCAGGTCCTTCCCAGGATTTTTTCACATTTATACACTCTATCCAGTTCTAGTCAGGTTCTAGCTGTGACATGTCATCCCCGTGAGCCTAGTAGGAAGTCAGAGCAACCCCCCACACCATGAGGTCAGTCATTTTCAACATCCAGACTCCACAGCTCTCAGAGCTCCACCCAAGAGAAAACCTGATCTTTCCCCTTTGAGTTTCATTTGTAAATGCTCAAGATGAGAGCCTTCTACTGAGAGTATACCACCCACACGGCAGAGCCTGCCAAGCTACCCATGTTTTATTTGATAAGCCAAAAACCAGTAACAATTATGGACCTCATTCCCATGACCTGAAGGAATGGATTGAGGCTCTTCCTGTTCCTGGAGCAAGCAGATGCCCCTGGGGTACACTTGCTTGCTACAGGACATATGGAGATGTTACTGGTGCTTGCTTGAGCATACTGATGAACAACTGGAAGACAGGTGATACAAGTGAGGAGATAGTGTTTAGTTGTTAATTGCATGTAATACTGGAATAGTTCAATAAGTCAGATATGAATTCAGGGCATACTATCCATGAGTGACTGAACACTGATAGGAGCCTCCCAAGGGAACAGGCTGATTAGGCAAGGTGGCAGCTTTCCCTATTGAAACAATATCCCTGGGAGAAAACTTTCCATCCAAGAAATCTGACTTTGACTGTTTATCTGCAATATGACTTACTGTGCAAATATTAATAAAAGGTTACTCATACTTTAGAATGCTTTTTACTATAGCAAAGCTACACTGACTGAACTTTACACACTTTGAATCAATAAAAATTATAAATCAAGCTGGTTATGCTTCAACTTTTACTGAAGTTTCTGCTAAACTAGGACTAGTTTGGATAGACAGAATATAGCAAATTTTCCTTAATTTGATAATTATGTTTTAATTGTTAAACCCTTAGAGCAATCATAGATTGATTTTAATGTACGGATTATGCAAACATTATTGTAAATTACTCGTTAAATGTTCTCAGATCCAGTTTACCCCACTCCGTGTGACTGAGAGCAATTTACTCAATCTTTCTGTATCTCAATTTTCCTACCTGTAAAACAAGCATGATAATAGTATCTATACCATAGAAATCTATTAATAATGAAGTGGCATTCAAAGCAGGAAGAAATTCTGAGTAATAGATGATACCCCCAAGTAGGGAAGTCATTATTAACAGATTTATTAAACAACTAAACCTTGACCCCCCAACTAACTAAACTGACTTGGCCTTTGTCAGCCATTTCACTCCTAGGGAGGAGATTAAATTTGCATACATTACTAAGATGAAATGTATGAATTTCATCTTATAAAATTTATGAATTTACTAAGATAAAACTTAGTCTCTTTATCACTGTATCACTGTATCACTGTCTTCCTGTTCATCATTGATTTGCTCAAGTGGGCACCAGTAACATAACCATATGCCCTGTCTCATGCTAGTAGAGCCCAAGAGCATCTGCTTGCTCCAGGAACATAAAGAGTCTCAAACCATTCCATCAGGTCATGGGAATGAGGTCTATGGTTGTTACTGATATTTGGCATATTAAACACAACACGGGTAGTTTCCCCAGGCTTGCCGTGGTGTAGTCTCTTCATACAAATTATAAAGTATAAAGTTTAAAATTTTGTGAGTCATTTCCATTTTAAAAAGTGCTTTCAGGTTACAAACTATAAGAGAAATTAATTTTTTTTTGGAATCTACACAAAATAAGAAAATTTCTAACATACAGACATTCTTGTCATTATTATAATTATTATAATAATTAATTATATAAATATATATATTTCTAGATAATTCTTATGGAAATTTATTTTGACAGTATACTTCTACTATTAATATTAGCACACTGACTGTGCTCATTAATATCAGACCAGAGCCCTCTTCAAATTGAAACTACCTTGGGAGTTTTAATCCCAGGTGACATATGATTAACTATACCTTGCTTTTTTAACTAATCAACCCATTTAAAAGTCATTTAAAAAGTACAGGAAGAAACTCAAATATTTTGATAAATCACTTCTAAAAACTATGGCTTCTTTGGTTCAATAGCAAGATTGAAGTCCTCAGAAATCATATTTGAGCAATGTGAGTCACAGTTATTTTAATGAGTCATCTATTGTGTTGGAATGGAAAAAGCAGATATATAGTCACCATCTATATATGCTTTAGGGCATTACTTAATGATTTGTCACTTTTAGTAACAACTTCTAGACCAACAGTCAGTCCTCTGTCTACCACAGATTTCTTCTTCTAGCAGAAACTCCTAATCAGGAGTCTGTCTGAATCAACTAAAGTAAAGAAATTACTACAGAAATCAAAGTACTTCGAAGTTCATGTTGACAATCTTCATGACTAAGCTCTTTTGAATGGTCTTATAAGGATTCATAACACAGCTTATAGTTTATGGGCCATTCTTTCTCAAGCAGCTTTTAAAGCTTGCTTCTTAAACATTTAGTTTGTGAGTAACTCATCATTTCATAACAAATAGCAACAAATATATTTACTTTCCCAAATACACTTTTCTTTAGCATTATGGAAAATTATGCTAGAATGAACTAAGAAAATGTATGTAAAACATGTACAAAGCATAAAGCATATTTTAGGATATTTATGCATGAGATGATGCATTATATATACTCCTACTCACAAAGCAGGAATAACTTCATAACAAGTTACTTGAATTGGTTTTTCCTTCTTTGTGTTATTGCAATTTGTAATAAAATCTGATGTCCAAATGTGTTTTATTATCCTGATTGTACAGATTGTGCAATTTTCTTTTTAAATAAGCAAGAATTGAAAGTTTTGTAGAATTTTTCAGTTATAAAAAATGAGAGTACTTTAATTACAGAATACATACTGTTCTAAGTACTAAATACTAGTGTTTTCTAAAATAAATGAATAGTATTTTATTAGTTGTAGAATTCTTATTATCTTGGCATCATTAAAATTGTAATTTCTTAAGTTATTATTAAAGTCTTGAAACATACTGTATATATATATATATATATATATACACACACATTCTACTAACTATTCATTTAAGTGCTTAAAGGATAAAGAGAAAACAGAAAGAGGTGTTGAAAGATAAGAGTGCCAGTGTTTGATGCATAAAAATTTATATACATTTCATTGCCTCTATATTAACAAATCAATAAGGTAAACTGTATGAAAATAAAACTATAGTGAACACAGTAGACACTTGAAAAAATGTCATATTTCAGAATCCTTAGTGACAGCAGAATCCATGTTTTTGAAATTATAATTTTTTCTGCAAGCAAGGTCACAATAGAACTTATAATAACTTCCATAGCTTCGTGTTATTTCATCCTAGATACTTGGAATAGTAGGAAAAATGTATAAATGTATACAGACTTGGCAAATCTTCTTGTAAGATATTCAATGATTTCTAATTTCATATAGGCAAATGCTTGTCGTTCTTTTATATATAAGAAATATATGTTGTAACTAAAATGTTCTACATATAAAAATCGCTGTAGAAGGCCTTATTTTAGTTATTTAGTAGAAGGATATAAGTACGAAATAATGCCTTCTCAGAATCAGTGAGTCACATAAAATTTAAACATCCAAAAATAGTCAAGAGCAAAGTGATTCAAATTCCTTCTAAAATATCCACTGTCTTCTAAAAAAATGCAGCATTACGGATTTATCATCTATATTTCCTTTTTTTTCATTCTCTTTATACATTTTGAAAGTAGTGAAAAGCATATTTACATTATGTAGAATTTCACATAAGTACTAATTATTAGAATAACTGTAATGTAATTTGTAAATAACCTTTTGTATTTTTCCTGCCACAACCTCTAGATTTTATCACTTTCTTGGTTCTGTATCTCACAAATAAAATAACTTAAAATACAAGACCTGGAATCTGAATCACTGCTCATTTGCCTTTTCAAAACACAGAGCAAAAAAGATGTGTATATGCTAATCCAAACACCTACAAATACTTTTATTTATATGCATATGTATGACTGCATATGTATTTATATATGTTCTTATTCATGTACTGTTTTATTTGTATGCATATCTTCTTTACTTTCCTTTTATCTATCCTGCATCTCTTTCACACACACACAAAAAAAAATATTTCAACACACACTATATGTGCAAGAAACACAGAAACTACGATAAATTCATAGAAGCCAGGCATACTTTGTGAAGGCATACTTGGCGGAGGCACCCTTCTCACTTTAAAGAACTTTGTCATGCAATCTCAGATTTTGCCTATCTAAAATGAAACCACTGTATTCCCAAAACTCAATCCACTATAATACCTAGGTGTCCAACTTAATATTTCCCTTTACTGTTTACCTCACTTTTCATGGTTTGGAAGGAAAGTTTTGCTGAAAGCTATCATCTATCTATAATTTTGACCATAATCATTCAACTCCTTGACTTGGTGGGTTGCAAAGATTACAAAATTTGTTTCAGCAATTTTCTTTGCAAACATCTCCAATTTGTTTATCCTCCACTCTAAAATATGTATTCATCTGACAATAACCTTGCTGAAATCAGGCTAGAATTTCATTGAAAACTTGAGTATGAAAGGACCAAAATTTAAATTAGTATCTTGTTATATAAACTGTTGATTTTTTTCCATCTTAGTATTGTTCTTTCAAATGAGTATTTTTACCCATGCTCATCTTTTAGAAAGATTAATATAATGTCTTACATAAGACATAATTAATGACTAATTGCTATCCAATATGCTACAATTATCTGGCAAAAAATTTTATTTTATAAGACACCTTTTGTGAATGTTGATCACTTTTATTCCCTTTGGCATATGTTCTCAAGTTTTTCATATTACATAAATATTGTACAAATCTTATTTTCACTCTATTCATCACTATAGCTATTACTTATTTTAATAAGATATATAAAGATATCTAAATGAAATTCATTACAAAAATTAAAATGTATTTTAAAGTAAAACTTTTAAAAAGGAAAACAGGTGCATACTAATGCTTCAAGTACAAAAGAACCAACTGAATATTATTTTTATTTTTCAATTATTATTTATTTTTATTTTGGGGTCACACCCAGATATACTCAGGGGTTACTCCTGGCTCTGCACTTAGGAACTACTCTTAGCTGTGCTTGGGTGAACATATGGGATGCCAGGGATCAAACCCAGGTCAGACAAGTGCAAGGCAAATGCCCCTACCCTCTGTACAATTGCTCCTACCATTGCTCTGTATCATTGCTCTGAATATTATTTTTTTATTTATTTTATTTTATTTATTTTTTTTTGCTTTTTTGGGTCACACCCGACAATGCTCAGGGGTTCCTCCTGGCTCTGCACTCAGGAATCACTCCTGGCGGTGCTCGGGGGGACCATATGGGATGCCGGGGATCGAACCCGGGCCGGCATGGGCCGGCCACTTGCAAGGCAAACTCCCTACCTGCTGGGCTATCGCTCCGCCCTGAATATTATTTTTTTAAATAACATTACTAGATTCCTTTTCACATCTGTTGACTACCAGTTTCTGTTTCTATCTTGGCCACATTGTGTAACATTATGAATAGCTGAAGGAGAAATTGGAAGATAACAAAATAGAGGGTGTACCTTGTCATATAATTTGGGTATAAAATTTTCTAAAGTTTAATGTCTTCTTATGTACTGAATGACATCTCAGATTCATATCACCCATTATAAAATTTATTAATTGCAACTACTCAGATCAATAAGGCATCACAAATTAAAACCTGGTATTCTTATAAATGTAGGTGCTCTAAACAGATTAAAAATTATCTTCAAATACCTTAAACACATTAAAGGTATTTCAACTAGTAGTAATATTAACAAACATACCTTTATTAGGGTAGGAGGACTTTCCCGGATGTGCTTACTTTTGGCTCTGTGTTCAGGGATCACTTCTGGCAGAGCTCTGAGAATCAGAAGAGAGGCCAGGGATGAAAATTGGGTCAGCCACAGGCAATAAAAATACTCTGTGACCCCCACTAATGATATTTTGTCATTTGGTTTTCATTAATTTCACAATACTTTGATTCAATAACATAAATCTGTCAACAAACTGATTTAACACCAACTAAGATTTCTTTTATTTTTTTACATTCTAGGATAATATGCATTTGGAAATAAAACTAATACCTGTAAAGAATACCTGTGAAATTTATACATATTTACTCATTAAAAGACTTTCTATGTAAAGGCATATATTATAAATCGAAAATTTCCCTAAAATAATTAACATGTAACTAAGAAAACATTTTAGATATTTATTGAATAGTTTTAAAATTCAAAAGCTTCTATGAGTTAAATTTTCGTTGACAAACTTTTTTAATTTTAGATTATATATTAATAACAAGTTTATAGCTTATGCATTCAAGAATTTTAGCGATACATTAAGTTTATTTTAAAATCATATTATCTTGCACTAGTCAAATAGTAATCTCCTAAAATAGAAAAGGTTAAGTCATACAGAATCAAACAAAAGATAAAATTGATTTTTAAAAAAGGTAAAATTTTCAGAGTCTAGAAAATAATATTCTCTAGGGTACTCATTTGGTGTCCTAAAAACGTATTATGAAAGGCAGAGCAGTAAAGGACATTTTTCTCAGTGGTACTGAAATGCAATAAATAATTTAATCATGAGAATTAAAATCCTGTTATGAAATATATTGCTGTGTTATGACAGTGTAGTTACATCTCTTCACTTAATCACTTGATCACTTGAATCCCGTTCTTCATCGATTTGCTCGAGCGGGCACAGTAACATTTCATTTGGACCCTATCACGTGCCAATGTAGCCCAAAGGCATCTGGTTGATTCAGGAATATGAAGAGCCTAAAACTGTTCCTTCAGGGTCTTGACAAGGAAGTCTGACCATCTTGTAGGTGGGCAGCCATGAAATCTTTTGATGTCCCTTGGGACCCAGTCGGTAATGGCTCTAGTCTAGTGGTTGTCTCCAAATCGCATTACATGTCCAGCCCATCTGATTTTCGATGCCTTGGCAAACGAGACAGCATCCCTGATTCTGGAATAGCGACGATGGTCAGAATTCCAGATTCCTTCTCTCACTTGAGTGAGGCGTTATATTCCAATCATAGCTCTTTTGATTCCTCTCTGGGAGACCCAAATAACATTCTCATCCTGCTTTCATAGGACCCAGGTCTCTGAGGCATATGTTAATGCAGGGAGAATGGTGGAGTCAAAGAGATTGCCCAGAGCTGGAGGTTCTTTGTCCTTTGTGCTATTTAATGGATGCCTTTGTAGGCATTCCATGCCACTCTCTCCTCCTGTGCAGCTCAGGTTTTAGGTCGGTCATCTTGTTGACTTCTCGACCTAGGTACACATAACTGCTGCATTCAGAGATGTTTGTTCCATTGAGAGTGAATGGGCTCTCAGGAACTAGTTCATTTTTCATAAACATAGTTTTCTTTAGATTCATCTCTAGACCTATCTTTCCACATTCTTGATTGAAGTCAGCCAGAATTTGTGCCACTTGGCTAATATTTGGTATTATTAGAACAATGTCATCAGCAAAGCGGAGGTGTTGTAGTTGCCGACCATCTATCTTCACTCCCATTCCTTCCCATTCTAATTGTCGCATGATGTTCTTGAGGGTGGTGCTGAAGAGTTTTGGTGAAATGGTATCACCCTGTCGAACCCCTCTTTTGACATCAATGATCAATTCCTTGTAGAATGGTGAGATCCTGGTGGTGAATCCATAACACAGCTCATGAAGGATCTTGATGTATTGGGTTTAAACACCCTGTTTGGCTAGGGCTTTGATAACTGCTTCAGTCTCCAAGAATCAAAGGCTTTTTGTAAATCAATGAACGTGAGATAGAGCGGGTTCTTGTACTCCCTACGAACCTCAATGAACTTGGTTACTGTGTGGATATGGTCGATTGTGCTGAATCCTTTCCAGAAGCCAGCTTGCTCGCATGGTTGTCCTTCATCTAGTGTTCTGCTAATCCTGTTCAGGATGACTCATGTAAACAGCTTGTAGATGACGGACAACTGGCAGATGGGGGCAATAGTTGCCGATGTCGTGAATGTCTCCCTTCTTGAACAGTAGAACTGTCCTGCTGGTTTTCCATTGGGACGCACCTTGCATTCAGACAGCTAGCATGTGAAGAGCCGAGCTAGTGTATTGATGAGTACCAACGGCAGATTCTTAAGGTGTTCGGGTCTGACTTTGTCTGGGCCTGGTGCTGTTCCCTTCTTTACCAACGAGATGGCATGTCGGATTTCAGAAGGGAGAATGTTGGGAATGACATATCCATCCTGTGGAATTTGGTATGTGGGCGGGTGGATGTGGCTATCAAAGAGATTTGAGTAGAAGTCATGGATAATCTTCTCCATTGCCTTTCTGGAAGATGTGATAGATCCATTAGGGCTTCAGAGGGCAGTCATCTTGGTCTTATAGTTGGTGATGGACAGGCCGGTGGTGTGAATGCTTTTCCCGGCTTCTGCTGCATCTTCCAGTATTTCTGCTCTGCTGTCTTTGAGGTCTTCTTTTATCGCTTCTTTGCACCGCTTAGCAAGCCTGGACATTAGCATTTGGTCTCCTGAGGCTCGCACCTTGCCACGTTGGCGAATGAGCTCGAGAGTTTCTAAAGACAGGCATCCTTTTGTGTCTTTCTCTCTCTCGGCATTCTTCGCACAATCATGAAGGTGCTGAACCAGTCGGTTGTATTCTTCATCGATGTTGTCGATGGTGGTACCTTCCCATGTTGCTGCAATGGTGCCAAAGAGTTCCCAGTTGGTGGTCGCTCTGGGAATTCTCTTCATAAACTTTTCATCCTTTTCTCCCCATTGCGGGAAGTAGAATTTTGCACCGAAGGAGGCGGTGGTCTGATCCTGTTTGGAATTTGGGGACAACAGCAACATCGGTCAGACAAAACCGTCGATTGAAGATGATGTGGTCAATTTCATTGTGGAACTGTCCAGCAGGATATTCCCATGTCCAACGCCGCTTCAGCCTTCTGGAACTTTGAGTTCCCATGAATGGTCTTGGTGGACATGATGAACTCAGATAGTCCCTCACCCTGTTCGTTCCATTCTAGGCCATGGGTCCTGATGTGGAGTTCTTCAGCCGATCTTCTCAGTCCTATCTTGGCATTAAAATAACTGACTATGATCTTGTAGAAGGTGTGATATGTTTTATAGAACTCCTCCAGTTCCATGTAGAATTTCTCAATTTCATCTTCTTTGTATGTGGATGTTGGTGCGTAGACAATGAAGATAGAAATTGCTGGCAGTGGGCCACATCTCTTCAAGTGTAATCCGGTTTGTTAGGCATTCAAATGAATCAATGTTGACGGCCATGTTCGTGCTGACAAGGACACTAACGCCACTGACGCCTCTTTCGTCGCATGTTTCAAGGAACAATTCTTCTCTGTTGTCAAATACAGCATGATGCGACTGACGCCTCCTCGTCTCAGTTAGACCAATGATCTCGCACCTGATCTTTTGCGCTTGCACCGCCAGATCCTCAATATATGCTTCCGATGCCAGCATACGTGCATTGAAAGTACAGAGAGTCATTTTAGTCCTTCTTCGCTTTGGCAGCCTAGGATGGCCATGAAATTTTATCAGGCACTGCTTGTTTGCCTTTATTACTGCTGCCGTATTAAGGGTTCTTTCAGGGTCAGAAAAATAAACATTTTTGTTATGGGTTTTTGCATATCGAACACACATCGGACAGCTTGCCAGGCTCTGCCGTGCAGGTGCTATACTCTCATTACTTTGTGGGCTCTCTCAGAGGTGTGGTTAGAATATTCACGGTAATTTGGAGGTAAAAGCTGGTTTCTGCTCTGCTGGGTGTTTCTGTGTTACAACTCTAAAATATCAAATTAAAGAAAACTGCTACAATTTTAGGATAATTATTTATATAAATCTGCAACATTTTTCTAATGCAAGGGAAGAAAGTTTTCTATATTCCATGAACTGTAAGTTTTCACAAATTATCAGAAGTCCAAAGCTTTCTATTTGGTGCTAAAGAGTAAAGAATAAAATTAAGAATTTTCTTGCTCATTTTAAGGTACTAATTTCTTTTTGATTATTTAGGAAACATCCAGACAGTCCATGACTGCTATTCTTTCTCAGCTACCATGGCCCCAACCCTTCAGTTCTTTAAAGTGTCGTTAACAAAATATCATCAACTAACCCCTATTAAGAGCTTATGGAAACAGACTCATATATATTATTGTGTTTTGTAAATAACCTGAAGTGAAATATTATATATCATATTCTTATAAGTATTTGGTGATATAAATAATAACAATTCTTTAAGAGCCGTAACTCATATTCTCAATAAACAGACATAGATGTCATTACCCTCCCACAAATCCACTCCTCACAAAAACACAATTTTCCATTTATAACTGATTCATTTTTTAAAAAAAGACATAACTTTATAACTTTACTATTCTTTAAAAAAGTAAATATTTTTCCTGAATATACTCAGAAGAACAAGTTATTTTATTTCACACCAACTGTCACTATAACAGAAAGGGTGCTCACAGTGAACTTGAATTTAAGACTAGTGTTAGCTTCATGCCACATGAACTGTATGACTTTAAATAACTTACTCAGCCTCACAGTCTTTTCATCTGTGAAATAAGATTAATATTATTAGTCTCAAAAGACTGCTGAGGTGATAACCATGGAACTGCAAGTAAAAATGTCTAGAGTATGGCCTGCTAATATGAATGATGAATTTTAAAAACTACCGGAAAACAAAAAGTGATTAGTACAAGTATTTTTTTATATTTTTTTTTAGTTTAAACACATTTTTTGTTTAAAGCACACAGATTTAAAGTTACACACATTTTATCAAGGCATTCACCTAAATTGAAAAACAAGAGAAGAAATGTATCTCCCCAAAAATTGAAATTTTTGTAGAAAAATAAAATTTTTAAAGTCATGCCATGTATTAGGGAAATGTAATGTAAAAACTACTTGACAAAAAATCTGAAAGATGAAATTTGCACTGAGACTGTAGTTTGGATAGAATAAAATCTACATGTAGATTAAATAGGAAGTAATCGCAAGATTTATTTTGATTTTTACATTTAAGAATTGTGTAGCTAGTTCCAAGTAAACTGTCTACCACTAAGCATAACAAAATCCAAAATCTGATACTGTACTAGCTTGGAGACTTTACATCTCTCTTCAGGATTTCTTTCCTGGGTTCATCCATACATATATAAATTAAATTTGCAGTGATCCTCCACACCAGCTGCACTGGAAAAAAAGCCAGCAACCATTATTCTTAAGGAATTGAAAGTATGATGTATACTACCTCCTGACATCAAAATAATAGGAAAAACAGAGTAATTACCGCAAAATCTTGTTTCCCCATAAAAGCAGTAAGAGTTTTCAGTGATTTATCTACTGAATCAAATGTCTAAAATTATATTAGTCCTAATAGATGTCCTTTTAAATTTCACATTATTATAGATGAAAACATGACTAAACTACAAGTATAAACTAATCTAGTAACAAAGAAAGTACATTATATATCATTGTGCTATTAAAAGCTGGTGGTATTTTCCAATATGGAAAACCACTAACCAGTACTCAAAAAGAGAAATGTTTTATCAGAAATAGTGAGGGGCCTGAGCGATAGTACAGTGTTAGGGTGTTTGCCTTACATGCAGCTGACCCTGGTTCTATCCCCAGTATCCCATATGAGTCCCCCAAGCAATGCCAGGAGTAATTCCTGAGCTGGGAGCCAGGAGTAACCCCTGAGCATTGCTGGGTGTGATCCAAAAAAGCAAAAAAAAAAAAAAAAAAATAGAAGAAATACTTATAAATTTAAGCCATACTTATCCACATTTTTATTAATGCATTTTTTAAGCTATCAGGTACATGAAGAGCAACTTACTGAAGCAGTAGGGTAAAGAAGTACTTTGAAATTTAGTAAAAAAAATCATTTCATTTCACTTTGTTTCATAGTTCTAGCGACCAAATTCAGGGCCTCACACATTCAAGGCAAGTACCTTATTACTGAGCTACATACCCAACATGAAAATTTTTATTTTTAGTTTAATTTTAGAAATTGCTTCAAGTTTCACTAATGTTTTAGTATATTTTTCACATAGAAAAAAACTGTTGTCAAGTAAAAGTTGTTGTCATTTTTTAATTCTAGATTTGGCTTATTGGAAACCACAAATTCACCATTAATAAGTGTCAAATAGTTCTAAGTTATTTTTAAAAAGTTTTCCCAAAATTATTTATATTTTTAATTGGCATAATGGTGTGTCCTCCAAAAAATTCTTTCCTTAAAAATAAATATCCAAATATATTTTACATAAATTATATATAAAAATTATATATAAATATATATGTACCATATAAACATCTAAAATTGTATAAAAAAGTAAAATCTTAAGTTATTCCAATGTTTAGCATGGATAATTGAAGTCACTCTAAGATTTCTTAACACAATGTTTGTCTTACACAACATACTAATATTTTTTGAATCGGATTTGATTTCCCCCATGTTGTTCTTCAAGTATTGGGTACCCATCATAAAACTACGAAGAAAAACATGGGCAAAATTCATGTGTGTCTTATTAATGTGAGATAGTAAACAACTAAACCTTCCAAAAGATTAAATAAAAACCAAAGATCCTCTCCTCTAGGTGAAATGAGTATGCCGAATATAATCTGATGGACAGTTTCACAGCAGTTCCAGCCATGTGTTTCTATTTCAGAAAATAAGTTATTATAACTCTACAAGCTGTTATTCACTTTGATTTATACTGTGCTGCAGCTCCTTAAAAATCTTTTAGACCCATCTGAGGGTGAAGTGATTATGATGTGATTGCACTTGCAGAGTCAAAAGGACTGCATGATGGTTGCGATGTTCTGTCTTTTCTAATAAGTCAGACTAAAGAATGGGGAGTTACTAAATTTTTCAATTTTTCTGGTACTTCAGTTTAAAGATGATGCAAGGTCTTAGTACTTTCAGTATTATATAGGCTTTCTCACTCACAATCATTTTGTTATAGAAAAGAGTTTAGATACTTTCTTATAAAACAATTATGAAAAATGTGTTTAAATATGTATTACATCTTTATTGTTTAAGCTATTATTTGATGAAATATAATGCAAAAAAACTATTAAAAGTTTTTTATATTTTTCTACTATTAATTTTTATCTGGCAAAAACAGAAAGATTATGTTCACACAAAAATGATAAAAGCCCTACTTGGTGGAATTATTTAGTATCTATAATACGTGATCTCATACTGAATTACGGATAGCTTTTTTTTGAGACAATGCCTAATCTTTGTTATATTGTTACTATAAACACAAAATGATTCCTGCAATCATTCAATGTGACCTAAAATACCTTAATAAAACTTACAATAAAACTACAGTAAACTTAAGCTACCATTACATACATACTTCCAATATATGATTTATTTTTATTACATCAAAATATGTTTCAAAATTTGGTTTTACATATGCAAATAATGTATTAAATTCTTATATTTCACCAAGAACATTTGCCATGCTACACAACAAAAATTCCAAATTTAATCTTTAATGCATTTAATGGACAATATTAAGTCAATTCATCATATTGTATAGAATAAAGCTAAATTTTATTTTTGTAAACTTTGCTGATTTGTTTAGGGGCTATACCTGACATTGCTTAGGGCTCACTCCTGGCTCTGTGCTCAAGTTATACTCCTGGCAGAGCTCTAGGGAACATACAGGGTGAGAAGATTGAACCTCTGTCAACCACAAGTAAGGAGAGCACCCTATCTGCTGTACTATCTCCCCAGCACCATTCATAAACTTTAAATAGGAGCAATATCTAGAACCAATATCAATATAACTTATGTATTATATCAAGTCAATTTTATTAAAGAATATATATATATATATATGAACAGATTTTAAATGCTGCAAATGCTAAATCAGGGCCAAAAATAACTCAAAAGGTTAAAACATACTTTGCTTGCAGAAGACCTGGATTTAGTCCCTGACACCATATGTTCCCCGAGAACCACTGAGACCAATACCCATGCAAAGAGCCAAGGATTAGCCCCAATATTCTCTTGTGTGGCCCTAGAAACAAACAGATTTTTGAAAAAGTAGCAAACTAAAACTAATTTCAAATTAAACACATACTCTAGCACCACAAAAAAATTACATGCCTTTAAGGTCTAAAAGCTATAAAAGGTATGCAGGAAGATATAAGCCTCCTCATGAAAGATGTCTCACATACTCTTATTATGAAAATGTAACTTCCTTGTGGATGTAAAAATTTACAATATTACATACTCTTATACCTTCATGTTTTCTTGATATGAATCTATAAAGTTAGACATTACTTTTTTACCAGACTCAACCTAAATAATATATCCTTTCCCCTAGTTCCTTAAAAAAATCCTCTTAGAATATATTATAAGTAATATTAGTCAGAAGTTATGACTAGCAGAAGGGAAATCACAGAGAGGTATTCTACACCTATTCTCTATCCTTTTTATATCTGTATTATTCCAAAATATGTTCTGGAGACCTAATAATCTTCCTTTATTCAAAAAAGAATAAAGGAACATGCATATCCACAAACATTTTTGTTTGATTTCAATAAGAAGGTTAGTGAATAGGGGACATTTTCTTAAAAACCAGGTAGAATTAGAAGCATTTTGTGCTGTATGTCACTAATATTATAGTAGACTGTGCTACATTTCTGAACCCAGAACAAACTATAGGTATCAGGAAGGCAGGGAATTCTATAGGAAGCATCTCTCTCACAAAAGATGATACTAAAACTCGTTGAAAATTAAATATTAATCAGATATTCATATATTCAACATACATAAGGTGAAGTTTGGAGACATAAGTGTGTTGGGTGGAGAGTGATGAAATGAGGTAAACAGTACCTAAAAAATATTTTAAAGGAAACATGAAATTTTGCATTATGATGTAGGAAAAGAAAATTTTAGGAAAGAAAGTAAAATATAAACTCATATTTGTAAAGAAACAGATTATTTTAAAACACTATAATCTATAAAAATATATTTAACTTCAAATTTTATCTATCCTCTATGATAGCATAGTATTATAGTATTTATATTTTATAAATAATATATAATAATATAATATATAGTACACAATATATAAACTATAATACTATACCATAGCATTATAGTATTCATATTATATGCATTAAAATATTAGAATACAAATAAGATAAATTTGTCCTTTTCATTTATATTGTCCCGATATCATGATTATCTCCACTAAAGATTTTTAGAACATACTGCTAACTAGGCAAAAATAAAATACCATTAAATTTAATACAGTGGGAAATGTTCATAAAGCTATATGTTCTTAGGTATGTGAAAATGAAAAGTATTTCATGTGAAAACCATCTCACCAGTCAGAGAAGAAAGCAAAGCATGTTGAGCATGAAGGACTCCCATGGTATTCCAACAATAAGAATTTTAGGCATGGAAGAACAAATGATAAAAATCAACCTTTTAGACTAGTCTTTCCCAAAGTGGGCATACTATCTTTGAGGAACACCAGAATGATCCTGGGTTGTGGGAGTTATCTCAGGAATAACTAAGTATGCTTTCTACCTGCTCACTTAAGGTAGATTTTCAGGGGGGGTACAAAGTAATTTGTATTTTATGAAAAGGGCACAATACGCCAAATAAATTTGGGTACATCTGTTTCAAAGACCCAATTCTGAACTTAAACAAACCACATTATTTTTAGCAAGATCACTGTATCACTGTATCACTGTCTTCCCGTTCATCATCGATTTGCTCGAGCGGGCCCCAGTAACATCTCCATATGTCCTGTCTCATGCTAGTAGAGCCCAAGGCATCTGCTTGCTCCAGGAACATAAAGAGCCTCAATCCATTCTGGAATGAGGTCTGTAATTGTTACTGGTATTTGGCATATCAAATACAACACGGGTAGCTTGCCAGGCTCTGCCGCAGGTAGCATATTCTTGTAGACATCTCTAAGTCCAGCATTTATTGATGAACCGTGCGGCCGCTGATAGGCTGGTCTGCTGGGTGGAGGTCTGACGAGAGAGAAGTCCAGATGTGAAAAATGGAGGCCCTCATGGAGTGGGGGTCGTCTGGCTTGTTGCAAGGCTCTGCTGGGGTGGTGGGCCAGGGCTAGAACCCACAATCCCTCCCGGGCGCCTCGTGAGCGGCTGGTCACAGGGAGAGCCAGTAGCAGCTCTGCCCCATGTCTGCGAAGTCTCTACACAAAAAATGTGATGGACGACTCCATTAATAACAAATTTTCCTACACATGAATAAAAGCATTTATTTGCTTCACAAATACTTTGTGTGTGTGTGTGTGTGTGTGTGTGTGTGTGTGTGCTGTTTGAGCCACATCCAGTGATGCTCAGGGGTTACTCCTGGCTCTGCACTCAGTAATTCCTCCTGGCTGTGCTCAGGTGTGTGGAAGGCAGATGCTCCCCACTCTCATATCGCTCCAGTACCACTACCACCAATCCTGCCTTTGATCTCAATAACATGTGCACAAATGAAAAATTGGATTTGAATTCAAAGCTATCCTCTTCTCTATTCAAACAGCCTGAAGTCTAACGAGGAATACACAGCAAGTAGGTGGAAGTACGGGAGCTCCAGACTTCTATGCCATATGAGGGAGGGGGAGCAGTGAAGGACTCGAGCCAAGGGAGGGTGTCTGCCTGAGGGCCTCACACGTGGAAATATTCTGCTTATATGCCACCTGCCACAGGCACTTCCCCAACACACATGACCTAAGTGTGTGTCAAACTTGACTTCCATGTCAAAAACTTGGCTGCAAGAAAAGATTTTTTAAAAAAAGCAACCCACACTTTTTCCCTCATATTTCTCTTAGACATGTATGCTTACTGGTAACCCTCAATTTATCCCCCAGGTTTTAGGGGCCACACCCAGCAACCTGGGATAGGGCACTGGGGATCAAATCCAAGTCAGCTATGTGCAAGGCAAATGCCTTGGCCACTATACTATCGCTCTGGTCCCTCACAATGCTAAGAAACAGGCCCGGACCAGAGGGGAAAAACTGAAGTAAAGCAGTAAAGCACTGTATGTAGTTGACACAGGTTCGGTCCCTAGTACTACACATGGCTCCCTGAACACAGACAGGAGAAAGCCTGAGACTAGCCAGGTGTACCCACCCTCACAACACATTGTGTGTGTGCGCTTGTGCAGGCAGTGCATGTGCACCTTCAGTGCAAAAACAGTATAACAGTATATGACAATACTGAAAGACATTTGTATATTAGAGACATACTTTCTTAAAAAAATTAAGAATAAAGTTCTTAAGAATCTAGTATTTAAAGACCTTACACGTAATTTCCAACCATTTGATAACACATCACTATCACTATCACTATCTTCCCGTTCATCATCTATTTCTAGAGCGGGCACGAGTAATATCTCCGTATGTCCTGTCTCATGCTAGTAGAACCCAAAGGCATCCGCTTGCACCAGGAACATAAAGAGCCTCAAACCATTGTATTAGGTCATGGGAATAACCTAATATAAATGTTACTGGTATTTGGCATATCAAACACGACACGAGCAGCTTGTTAGGCTTGCCCTGCGGGTTATAACACATAAATTATTTGAATGAGACTCAGACATGAGAGCTGCTACTGGCTCTCCCTGTGCCCAGCCGCTCACGAGGCGTCCGGGAGGGATGGCGGGTTCTAGCCCTGGCCCGCCACTCCAGCAGAACATCACAACAAGCCAGACGACCCCCCACTCCATGAGGGCCTCCATTTTCCACATCCGGACTTCCCTCTCATCAGAACTCCACCCAGCAGACTAGCCTATCACAGCCCAGCTCCGGGCCGCAAGCGGCCTCACAGTTAATCAATAAATGCTGGATTTAGAGGTGACTACAAGAGTATGCCACCCCTCACGGCAGAGCCTGGCAAGCTACCCGTGTTGTATTTGATATGCCAAATACCAGTAACAATTGTTTTAGCAAGATATTGTATATAATTCATGGGAAAATGGTAAAGTCTGTTAACATAGTTATAACTAAAACTAAAAAAAGGAGCCACATGAAAGCTATTGTGAGGCTAGGACTGACAGATCTGATTTAACAATCCTAAACCATGGATGAATAAGACAGGAACAATGTTACTTTGTTTATCCATCCTTTGGCACTGATTATGTTTTAAGTCACTAAAACTGCTTCAGAACAATTGCTGGAATATATGAAGTAGAAGAGATTCATTCAGGTGTCTGACTTAGAGAATGTCATCATTTGATTCTCAGCAAGTGAATATCCAGAAATTGGTGAATAAATGACTAGTTTTAGGAAACTGCCTTCAGCAAAAGAAATCTTAAAATTTCTATAGAATTTCTCCTCAGAACTCTAAAAATCCTAAATTAACTAGAAATTTAATCACCTAAAACTAAAGTACTGCTATGGTACTGTATATTCACTAAAACTAACGTATTTCTATGGTTCCATATTAATCACTGGAAACCATCACTCCAAAATACAACAAGTCTGTCAAATTATTAACACACATAACCGACATTTCAAAGCATTTAAGTCTTGAGGCACTCAGGTTATCTCTGAAATAGTGATTCAAGACCCACATGAGAAAAGGGAATAAAATATGGGCAGCCTCAGCATATTGTATTTGCAAGGATATGTATTTGGGACACGAAGACCTAAAATAGCAAAAGATAAATGAAACATGTAAGTATATCTACCTATTTATAAAAGCTGCTGAAAATAAGTATCAATTATATGAACAAAAGATTAGCTATATTTTTCAATCTGTATTGTTACAGATAATATTTTAGAAATGGTTTTATTCATAAAAGAAATATAGTCATTATTTACTCAGGGGGAAGATTCTAAAACCAAACTTAAATCTGAAAGTCATTCATGCCATTCTACACAGTGAGTTTGCATGGCAGTTTATTCCATCTTTTCAAAGGGGAACATTTTATTCCTCTGTCAAAACCTAAATACATAAATGAGCAGGACTAAAGATTGTATTTTGATTACCTTGTGAGAAGAAATCAAATAGAAATGACAAGTATTGGAATTTATTTTCTTTAGACAAGTGACACTATTTCTAAATCTGTCAAGTTTCAAAGCAAAAAAAAGTATATCACATAAAAATTTATTTTTCATGTCACATTGACAAACATATTTATTCAAAATTTCCTATTTGCTCTATGACCACTGAAAATCAAGAATGGGTATATATAAAAGGATGCAGCTTGAAAAGGCATAGATGCTGAAAAATACCTAATAGCTTTTCTGATTCCTGCAAGAGACTGAATTACTATTATTATGTTAACTTTAAATCTATCAAGAGAGGGCCAGTGCAATAGAATATGAGGTGGGGCACTAGACTTGCACGTGGCTGACAATACCAAACATCCTCAGAGCCCAGACAAGAGCTGACCCTCAGCACACAGCCAGGAGTAATCCTGAGCACCACATAATGAGGCCAGGAAAACACAAACAAAATCTCTAAAAAGTTAGTAGGTAACATTGTTTTCAGTTAACCAAGAAATGTATTTTTTATTGAGAACATGTTGTCTTTAAATAGGTGTGCATTGGATCCCAACTGGGTATCTAAATCAATCCACTAATAATGTTTATTTTTTTCTTATATTAGCATTTAATTTTTTTAAATTTTTTTATTTTTACAATTACAAAGATATACAATTGAAAATTTCATATTTGGGTTTTCCATACAGTGTTCCAGCACCCATCCCTCCACCAGTGCCCATTTCCCACCACCAACGTCCCCGGTTCCCTCCCACCTCCCCAAGCCCTCCTCCATGGCAGGATCTTTATTTCTTTCCCTTTCTCTCTCTTTCTCTTTTCCTTCCCTTCCATACTATGGATTACAGAACATACATTAAAGGGTTGTCATGTGTATCTTTTTGCCTCTATTTAATGCACAGTTCTAGGTTGGCATCAGTACCCTCGACAATTGTTAGCACACTGTTCCATTATCTGTCTTACCTAGCCTCTGACTCCCACACATTTGTGATAATTTCCACCTATGACAAGACCTCATGATATATATGTTTCACTTGACCTTGAATATTGGTATCATAATATGTACATATATATTTATGCCATGCAAATAAATGCAGTCATTCTGTATCTGTCTCTCTCCTTCTGGCTAATTTCATCAATATAATCTTCTCCATGTCCATCCATTTATAGGCAAATTTTATAACTTCATTTTTCCTAACAGCTGCATAGTTTTCCATTGTGTAGATGTACCAAAGCTTCTTTATCCAGTCAACAATTTTCGGGCATTCTGGTTGCTTCCAGATTCTGGCGATTGTGAATAATGCTGCTATGAACATAATAGTAGGAATGGTGTTTCCGCTGCGTATTTTTGGTTTCCCAGAGTAGATCCCCAGGAGTGGTATGGCTTGGTCAAATGGGAGTTCAATTTCTAGTCTTTGGAGGAAAGTCCATATTGTTTTCCAGAAAGGCTGTACCAGCCGGCATTCCCACCAACAATGGATGAGTGTCCCCTTTTCCACATATCTACGCCAGCACTGGTTGTTCTTGCTCTTTTGAATATGTGCCAGTCTCTGTGGTGTAAAGTGGTATCTCATTGTTGTTTTGATGTGCATCTCTCTAATGATTAGTGATGATGAGCATTTTTAATGTTTTTTGGCCATTCGAATTTCTCCTTGCTGAAGTTTCTGTTCATTTCTTCTCCCTATTTTTTGATGGGGTTGTTTGTTTTCTTCTTGTAAAATTCTACCAGTGACTGATATATCCTGGATATTAACCCCTTATCAGATGGGTATTGGGTGAATATTCTTTCCCATTCTGTGGACTGCTTTTGTATCTTAGTCACTGTTTCTTTTGAGGTGCAGAAACTTTTTTAGTTTCATGTAGTCCCATATATTTATCTTTTCTTCTAGTTGCTTTGTTAGTGATGTTTCACCTTTGAAGATGCCTTTAGCTTCAATGTCGTGGAGGGTTTTTCCTATATTTTCTTCAATGTACTTTATGGATTCAAGTCTGATATTGAGATCTTTAATCCATTTTGATCTGATTTTTGTGCATGGTGTTAGACATGGGTCCAAATTCATTTTTTTACATGCCACTGCCCAGTTTTCCCAACACCACTTGTTGAAGAGGCTGTCCTTACTCCATTTTAGACTCTTTTCACCTTTATCAAAGATTAAATGATCATGTGTTTGAGGTTGGGTGTCAGGATACTGAATTCTATTCCATAGGTCCACAGGTCTGTTTTTATTCCAATACCATGCTGTTTTAATTACTACTGCCTTGTAGTACAGTTTGAAGTTGGGCAAGGTGATGCCTCCCATCTTCTATTTCCCGAGGATTGCTTTAGCTATCCTTGGGGGTTTATTTTCCATACAAATTTCAGGAGTGTTTGGTCAATTTCTTTGAAGAATATCATGGGGGAGCGTTAAAGAGAGGCTACAACTAACTGTGCTCTAGACATACTCCTGGTGAGTTTAACGATCTATCTTGGCAGTGCCTGTGTTGGAAACTGGGTTGGCTGTATGTAAGGCCAGTGCCTTATTTATATTCTCTCAATCCACTAAATAAAAATATTTTAAATACTTCAACCAGAAGCCATTGGGCTACATTGGCACATGATAGGGTCCAATGGAAATGTTACTGGCGCCCGCTCGAGCAAATCAATGAATAACAGGATTCAAGTGATCAAGTGAAATACTTCCTAAAAATAAACATAGTATAAATTTCAAATAATTTCTACATACAAGGAATATATACTATACCCAGAAGATAAGAAGTAAAGCCATGGACCGAGCAATAATAGAGTTGGATGGCATTTACTTCACACACGACTGATAGCACATCAATCCCTGGCGTCCCATATGGTCACCTCGGCATCACCAGGAGTAATTCCTGACTGCAGAGCCAGGAGTAAACCCTGAGTATGCCAGGTGTGAACTCCCCAAAAGACAAAAAGCAGTCATGAAACAATATTTTGTATGACAGTCAAATAACTTTAAAATCGGTGAAAGTCCCAGTTTTTAGTAGCATTGATCACTTGATCACTTGACATCCCATTATTCATCGATTTGCTCGAGCGGGCGCCAGTAATATTTCCATTTGACCCTATAACATGCCAGTGTATCCCAAAGCATCCAGGAAAAACACAGATTATAAAGAAACAAAAAAAATACAAGTGAGTGCTAGAAATTAGTGAAAGATTCGGCAAGTTTGACCTCATAAGATAACTAGGAAATTCACAGAATCAGCTGAGAACAATTTTGTAGGGAAAATTCAAATTAAATCAAATTATCTTAAAACAGGTGGAAATATACTTATTACATGATCACTAGAATATATGTTCTATGATATGAAACAATGAATCATTTCCATTTTAAAAATACTTAAGTGATGGGACAAATAAAATTATACCTAGAATTCTTAGCTACTATGTTGTGAATCAACAAAAATGCATAATTTTATTACTTTTACTAGTGAATTTATTTAAAAACATTTTTTCAGTAAACTAAAGAAACACACAAGGAGATAATAATAGTGCAATGAAAAAGAGAAAAAATATAGATAAGCTTTTATAATGTAATGTAAAAATGTATTTTGCTAGCAAACTACTATGATTAAATAAAACTATGATAAAACTTTTTTCCACTAAGTGTATCTGATAACTCAATAGAGATATTTGTAATTTTATAACTTACTGAACTTTTTTGCATAAAGATTTTATTCTATATAATTTATTTCAAAAGAAATTATGGAGGACTCTATACTAATAAAATGTTTAGTAGCGAACATTATACACTTTACTTAAAAGAGCCCAACATAAATATATTTAACAATAACTTACTTTTTCGTAGAAAGATTATACTTTAAAACAATTCTTTGACTTTCAGCAACAAGAAAGATTAAGGCCTCTAAGGCAATAAATAATTTGCACACACAGGCTTTGTCCACATAAATCTTTTCATTTCAATGGCTCGTGTCCTTTGATCTCCCCATTGAAAAACAAAGAAAATTATATAAATTAAAGCTTTTGTAAGTAACATACAAAGAGTTCAATCTCCAACACTACATAAATTCACTGAATATCACCCAGAGTAATCCTGAGCCCAGTGCCCAGTGCCAGGATTAAGTCCTGAATACCACTGGGTGTGAGAGATAGAAAGACAGAGAGACAGAGAGACAGAGGAAATAAATTTTAATAAAAGATTTAAATGGAAGGAAAGAATTTCCACAGTCTATTATTTCAATCAGCTAGGAATAGATAGATTAAGATCACATTCAACTGTCTATTAAAACTTATTACTACAAGGATTCTGCAACCTTTATGTGGTCAGTTCACTCAGTAACAATGATAAAAAGTGCCTTTTTATACAAAACAGGTGTATCAGAACTTGTAAACTCAGGCATTCACTTTTTTGCAGAAATAAATTTTATTATTAACCTATGAAGGATTCATAGGTTAATAAAAAAAATCAACCCATTAGAGATTAATAATACCATAATTTCTAGTCAGAAAAATATATATCCAAAAATAAATTACATATGAAATATTTTTTAGAATGATGCACTTCATTTGTGCTAAAACTAATAAATTCAGGCTGCATTCTATTTAAATGACTTCAATGAAAATGAAGTTGTTTAAAGTAGACTGAAGATTATACATAAACAATGAGTTACTCCAAACATTTTATTTTAAGTATAAATAAAATTTCTCAAATTCTAATGAAATGCTACCTTTTAAAAAAATTTTTGGATTCTGGACCTAGCTGTACTCAGGACTTATTTCTGATTCTGCACTCGGGGTCATCCTTGACAGGACATCAGGGACACATCTTTTCCAGGAAAGAACCCAGGGCATAGTTCTGCAAGGCAAGTGCCTGCCCTACTAAACTATATATCCAGTCCCTGTTTAATGTTAAGAACAGATTTTGATTTTAAATAATTATATATTTTGGAGGGTGGGCTTGGGAGCCACACCCCACAGCACTCAAGAGCTGTTCCGGGCTCTGAGCCTGCAGTGATCCCAGCAGATTTCAGGGGATTATACGATTTATAGTTGAAACAGCTATACACAAAGTTCCTAACCTCCAGTACTATCTCTCAGCCATGAACTCTTCTGTTTTTCTACTATTGGTCTGTATTTTTCTTTCCTAGTTGAGTAATAATATGTAAGAGGCCAGTGGATTAAGGACCAAAACAAAATACACCCAATTATTTTCTCAGACATGAAAATACTATTAACATATTTGCTTAATAAACTTGTGTGTCATAGAATAATCTGATATAAGTACGATTTTATCTTTAACTATCTAAAAACGATGTTGAAATCTTTCATATCAAGTACTATAATATTTCTCTCATGTATTCTTTCAACAGGCACAAGGAACCATCTTTCCAGCTCCCAATTTCAATCCCATAATGGATGCCCAAATGTTGGGGGAGCACTCCAAGGATTTGGTAAATCTAATCATTTCTAATTGTCACTTTTTCATTTTCCCTTGTTCTGATACTGTGACATAGGTATAAATAGTTGGCATCTAGCAGAAGACAAATGTGTTGAATCAAGGACTGAGGAAAGTAGAATAAAAATAATAGAAAGGAATGTACTGTCAAATAGATTTAACTTAGTCAACCAACAAATCAAACAAGATGCCCACATTAAAATTACTTAATCTGGGCCAGAGTGATAGCACAGCGGGTAGGGCATTGGCCTTGTGTGCCGCTGACCTAGGTTCAATCCATCATACCATATGGTCCCCTGAGCACTGCCAGGAGTAATTCCTGAGCAAAGATCCAGGAGTAACCCCTGATCATCGCCAGTGTGACCCAAAAAGCAAAAGATAAATAAACAAACTAATAAATAAATATAATTTCTTAATCGGCTTGAATAATCCTTACTTGATTTTGCTTTTTAGCCATTTTATTAGTTCCAATGAAACCAAACTTCCTGTGCTTTTTTCAAAAAGCTCTGGTTTTCTGTATTTCAGTAAACTGGTTGAATATGCCCTGGTCCTGGAACACTATCTTCTGTCTAATTTGTATCCAATTTCTCTTACTTCAGGGAGTTACTCAAATTTACCTTCTCAAAGGAAAAACAGATTTCCTTTGAATCTTTCCTTAGAAACTCATTTAGCTACGCCATCTTATGGGAAACCTCCTTCAGCATTCTGATGTCACTAAATATTTTCTCAGTGTTTTGCCTTTCAAACCTAAATTGCTGACTAGTCCACGTGTTCACAGCATGGAGCACAGCATACAGCTGCTCAATTAATTAAGCTAAAACTTATAAAAGATAAAACTTATTAAAGATATACTAAAGTTGTATAATTATTACATTCATTTTTAAAAAATTTAATCCTTACTACTTAATTAAGGTATTGCTTTCTATTAAGTAATACTACTTTCCTTCTTAATACTTAATTCTTAACGGAGCTGTTCAAAATTCATATATCTTTAAGTATAATTTGTTTTAAGTTCATCAAAATATAATCCTTGAGAAAGGAAACATTCTCATAAGAAAGTTATTAACTTTTAAAACAGTTTACGACTAGAACTGTACTTTGTGAGTTTGTATGTGTGCATAAACATAGTATGCTCATCATAGTATTTTAGTCACAAGCAGAATTCTGTGGGAAAACAGTGAAGGACATAAAATATTCTCCACGACACAGATTTTAGGTGTTTTCAGTATCTTCATGTCTTTTAAAATATTAATCATTATTATAGAAGTAAAAATAAGATAATGCAAAATTATATACTAAGTCTTATTTATTGAGCAACATTTGATCAATATGATCTATCTTCTAAAAAATTCCTTACTTGACATTGTTTTCTGCTGAAGAATATCAGAAGGTTTTGGTTTTATTTACACATGTATGTCAGTGAAACAGAAACACTCAAAATACTTTCACTATACTTGCAGCCCTAGAAACTGCAATCATCAAAAAGAAAGCTAACATTTTTCCATGTTACTTTGATTTTTTGTTCGATTTTATTAAGCTATTGTTGGCATATGCTATATATATTTTAAGGTGTGTAATGTGATGATTTGAAAAAGTTTAATATAACTTGTTTACAAATCCTTCATTTCAAAGGCATTTTCTATTGTAGTTATGGTGAGAACAAATTTACTCATTAACAATTTTGAATTATACACTTAAATATTAATTTATGGTTATATAATATGTTTAATTTATTATTCTTATAATTTACAAAGTTATCCTTTGATCAATATTCTCATTCTTCCCATATCCCAGTTTTTGGTCTTTCAACCTTCTTAAATACCACTTTCAAGAGATCTCACACAGTACTTACCTTTACTAAATTATTCACCTAGAATAAATAATGCCCTCAAGATTCATCTATATTGCCTAAATGTAGTATTCACTCTTTTTAATAACTGAATAATAGGTGTGTGCCATTTTCTTTATCCATTCAATTTTAAATTTGGTGTCCTCTTTCTTTCTTTCTCTCTCTCTCTCTCTCTCTCTCCCGCCCCACCAATACTGCAATTAATATAGGGGCATAAATATTACTACAATATACTGGTTCCACCTATAATAGAAAAATCTTCAGTAGGATTACAATATCATATGGCAATTTTATTTTTAGTTTTCTGAGGACTATCAATAATGTTTTCCATAGTGGCTTTTACTTGATCACTTGAATCCCCTTATTCATTGATTTGCTCGAGCGGGAGCTAGTAACATTTCCATTGGACCCTATCACGTGCCAATGTAGCCCAATGGCATCTGGTTGATTCAGGAATATGAAGAGCCTCAAACCGTTCCTTCAGGGTCTTGAGAAAGAAGTCTGACCATCTTGTAGGTGTGATCTTTTGACATCCCCGGGGATCCAGTCCCTAATGGCTCTAGTCCAGCGGTCATCTCCAAATCATATTACATGTCCAGCCCATCTGATTTTCGATGCCTTGGCAAACGAGACAGCATCTCTGATTCTGGAATAGCAATGGAGGTTGGAGCACCGATTCCTTCTCTCACTTGAGTGAGGCATGATATTCCAAGCATAGCTCTTTAGATTCCTCTCTGGGAGACCTGAATAGCATTCTCATGCTGCTTTCGTAGGGCCCAGGTCTCTGAGGCGTATGTTAATGCAGGAAGAACGGTGGAGTCAAGGAGATGTGCATGCAGCCAGAGGTTCTTTGTCCTTTTTAGCTATTTCTTTGATGCCTCTGAAGGCATTCCATGCCGCTCTCTTCTTCCTGCGCATCTCAGGTTTTAGGTCGTTCATCATGTTGACTTCTTGACCTAGGTACACATAACTGCTGCATAGTGGCTTTACCAACTTACATTTCTGTAAGTAATTCCCATTATTTCCTACTCTTCCTCTCATCTTTCTAATAATAGCTATTCTAAGAGTTGTGATGTAATATCTCATTATGGTTTTCATTTGCATTTCCCTGATGATTACTTATGCTGAGCAATTATTCATTTGTTGCTTATTGTTTTTCATCTTTTAAAAAAAGTCTACTCAGAACCTTTACCCACTGCTTGGATAATATATTTTATATAATTGAGTTATATTAGATCTTAAACATTTCAGATATTAACTTATCAGATATATGATTTACAAATAATTCCTCCCGATTTTTGACCTGCGCTTTTCTTTGGCTATTTTTTTGAAGTTTTTACTTTGATCTATTACCATGTACTGATTATTTAATTATCTACAATGTTTACATAGAAAAGTTATAATGCAAAGTTCAATACAAAGCAAATGAAAATAGTTTTAACAATTTTTTTTCAAATTAAAGAAAAAACAAAACTTTAAATTACTATCTCTCATTTATTATTCTCTCAATCGATATCCTGGCACTGGAAGATACAATTCCTATACATATTATTCTTTCTTAGAAAGCACTATTAATTTTTATCTCAATTAACACATATAATTGCCAAGTACCCCTGAGATACTTTTTTTTCACAAGAAAAAATGAAATTATTTTAATTCAAAAGTCCATATACTGAAACAACTTCATTCAAGTCAAATTTATTCCATTTTTTAACACACATTGCTATTTTAGGAGGGATTGTCACCTTGTTCGCTTTCTTTCCACATATCTTAGCTGTAGTGAATTTGCAGAAGTTATTCATAAAAATTGATAGTAATTACCCTTGACCCGTGTTTTGTAAAGAATTTTTCACCATTTGACAATCATAAACATTGATAAAGCTTTTTTATATGTTTATTGGTATGATAAATTATATTAATCAATATTTCAACATTAAATCAGGCTTGCATACTTAAATTATAGATGACTTCGTAATAATGTACAACTGTTTTTGCATACTATTACATACAGTTAGTTAATATTTAAATTATTTTTACATGTGCTCATGAGAGATCAGGGCCACAGTTTCCTTGTAATAATTTTCTCTAATTTTTATATAAGGATAATGATAGTTTCATATGACTTGGACAGTAATCTTTCTATTGTTAAAGATATTTTCTTTTTTTTTTTTTTTTTTTTTTTGGGTCACACCCGGCGATGCTCAGTGGTTAATCCTGGCTCTGCACTCAGGAATTACTCCTGGCGGTGCTCGGGGGACCATATGGGATGCCGGGATCGAACCCGGGCCGGCATGGGCCGGCTGCGTGCACGGCAAACGCCCCTACCCGCTGGGCTATTGCTCCCGCCCCTGTTAAAGATATTTTCAATTGTATAATTCTTTAAAAGTCTGTAGAATTCAATCATAATAGAATAAGAATAACTCTTACATAAATATATTGTCAAAAATAATTCAATAAAATAAGAATATAATCATAATATTCAATATTATTTAATTGAAATATACATTGTTATAACATATCTAACTACTAAAATAGAAAATCAAATATTAATAGCTTTAATATAAAGCTATACACATGAGGTAACTACACATTTTTTTGCTATTAGAAAATACAAAAAATTTATTTGGCAGATTTGTAAAAGACAGACAACTGTTTCTAATTTGACTCCTAAATTTATAGTTATTCTAAGTTTTTTAAAATTAATTTTGAAATTTATCATACTCTGAAATAACTCTGTAAATGAATTAAAATTACTATAATCATTTTAAGAAACTAATTCAAACAAGGTGTGGGTAATCTCTATAGAATAATACAAAACATAATACTGTAATACATAAATGTTTTTATATAAACATGACATTTTTAATTCCCCTATTTATTATTATAAATCATGTTGGTTTTAGGGAGTCTATTAAATGATCCTACCATGGCAGTCCCTGACTCCACAGGGATGAACAGGATTGCAACCTCGGGCTCTAGTGCTGGAGCCATATCCTGTTGTCTGAGCATCAATAAGAGTGACCCTGAGGTCATCTTAGCATCACTTGGAAGTAACTCTCTCCCAAATTATAAATGTCCTTGAAATTCAAGGCTTTTACTGGGCTAGCCCCCAAGAACCCCACTGTTCTATGCTTCCAACTGAAGGTCACCATTTTTCTTACAAACTATCAACTTTATTGTATGGAACTAATTGCTATCATTTCTTTCTCCATTTTATAGTTTATAATCCATTTATTTAAACTGCATAAAACTTACTACTGTTCTTTCAGTTTATTACTGATATAGTAGTTAACAGAATTCCTAGTCACTTACCCTCATTTACTAGATATTTCATAACCTAAATCATAGTTTGACAATAACACTCAGGCCATTCGAATGGTTTTAATTTCCAAAAAATAATTTTATTGTTGCTATTCAAGCCTTTTCAATGCATTTTTACCTCACCTCCACTAAGCACATTTATTATAAAATGAACAGAACTTATAAATGAAAACATTAATTTTATTCTCGAATATTTTATCACAAAATTTATGTATCTCCTCTTGAAAAAATTCAATAAAATTAAAAAGGCAAAGGAAACTTTATTCAGGACCAGACAACAAAAGAATGACATTGAACTCAACTCTTCTGAAACCAAAAGCAATAGTGCTTATGCAGTCTGGTGAGCTAGTAGAAATTAGTGTTTTCTAACTGGCTCTCAGAGATTAGGTACCTACCCTCCCACAGGAGTTCTCTTTCTGGATGATTATATTTTCAAAGAACTCCTTTTAAGTCCTTGAGAAACTCATTTATGGGTTTAAAATTCACAAGAGGCTGAAATATTTACATCTCAAGGGCACAAAATGAGAATTCACAAAAGCAAGATTTATAAAATAAATTCAATTGTTTTATAAAAATGGGATATCAAGGACATAGAGTGAGGTACACACCTATCTAAATTTTAATCAAGTTAAGGGAATTGCCAAGGACTTTTTTGTTTACTAATGCACAGCTATAATTACAACTACACTTAAACTCATGCATTTGAGTGTTTATCAGTTGATTCAAGTAAGGGAAAATGATGAAGTGTGTTCTTCCTCATAGCCCAGAAAGTCTTTATTTTCTTGAGGCCCATGTTCCATGCAAACCAAGAAAGGTGCACAGAGTCTATGAGAAGTGTGCACATATCTTGTATTTGCATAATTCCCATAATCCAGTGCTCTTTATCTTTCTGGAGGTCTTGAACAAAGTGAATTTCTAGAGTAAATATTTTGCATTAATGTAAAAATTGATGATTATTGTAAGAAACAATTCTTTAAATTGAGATAGTATACCCCTTTAAATACTAAATAATGGAAGCATTATTCAGCCAGTCTGATTTTCGATGCCTTGGCAAACAAGATAGCATCACTGACTCTGGAACAACGATGGAGGTTGGAGTTCCAGATTGCTTCTTTCACTTGAGTCAGGCATGATATTCCAAGCATAGCTCTTTTGATTCATCTTTGGGATACCCGAATAGCATTCTCATTCTGCTTTTGTAGGGCCCAAGTCTCTGAGGTGTATGTTAATGCAGGGAGAATGGTGGAGTCAAAGAGTTGTGCCCGGAGCTGGAGGTTCTTTGTTCTTTTTTGCTATTTATTCGATGCTTTTGAAGGCATCCCATTCCACTCTCTTCCTCCTGTGCAGCTAAGGTTTTAGGTCGTTCATAATTTGACTTCTCGACCTAGGTACACATAACTGCTGCATTCAGAGATGTTTGTTGGGCCGGAGGCGATAGCCCAGCGGGTAGGGCGTTTGCCTTGCATGTGACCGGCCTATGCTGGCCTGGGTTCAATCCCGGCATCCCATATGGTCCCCGAGCACCGCCAGGAGTAATTCCTGAGCACAGAGCTAGGAGTAACCCCTGAGCATCGCCGGGTGTGACCCAAAAAACTAAAAAAAAAAAAAAAAACAGAGATGTTTGTTCCATTGAGAGTGAATGGGGCCTCCGGAAATAGTTCATTTTTCATGAACATAGTCTTGTTCAGATTCAGCTGTAGACCTATCTTCCCACATTATCGGTCCAAGTCAGGCATCATTTGTGCTTTGCTAATGTTGGTGTTATTAGGACGATGTCACCAGCGAAGCGGAGGTGGTGTAGTTACCGACCATCTATCTTCACTCCTATTCCTTCCCATTCTAATTGTCGCATGATGTTCTCGAGGGTGGCGCTGAAGAGTTTTGGTGAAATGGTATCACCCCGTCGAACCCCCTCTTTTGACATCAATGATCACTTCTTTGTAGAATGGTGAGATCCTGGTGGTGAATCTGTAATACAGCTCAAGAAAGATCTTGATGTATTTGGTTTGAACACTCTGTTTGGCTAGGGCTTCGATGACTGCTTCAGTTTCCACAGAATCAAAGGCTTTCTTTATTTTTTAAAATTTTTTTTAAATTTTTTATACTACCGTGAGACATACAATTACAAAGGTTTTCATAATTGGTTCTTGGTAATACAGTATTCCATTACTCCTCCCTCCACCAGTGGCCCATTTCCACCACCATTGTACCCCACCCCTCCCGCCATCAATGAACATGATTTATGAAAGACCATAAACTTTCTTTACTCCTCTGTACTTTAATTGGATCTATTTAAAGGAAAATCTGTAGGAATTTCACCAAAATAAAAACTAGGAGAACTGAAGTTTTATCAAGTGGTTTCCAATTTTAGTTAAAATAGCTTATTTAGTGCTTTCTTTAACACACTTCCACAGGAAACAGTTTGCTGCATCACTGGGAATGATCCTTAGATAATGGTGCTTCCTAACTACAGGGTATCACCATTACTAATCTTCAAATATTACTCTCTTCCAGGCTGTGACAAAGACATGCTGATTGGCATTCTTACTCAGCGCTGTAATGCACAAAGGCAAATGATTGCAGAGGCATACCAGAGCATGTATGGCCGGGTAAGAGCACTCCATCATCACCCATTTCTAGTGCAAAATTCTGAGAAATAACACTTTCAGAGAACAGATATGGAGATTCTTTTTCTTGGGGGGGATGGGGTGGATCTAAACAGATTACAAAGATGGTGGACCTCACTGTATGTCACAAACTGTTCATACATACACCTCTAACATGTTTCAAAAAATAAAAGAAAGATGTATCATTAATTGTAGCTATGCATAACTATGTTCATTTTCATGGGAATTCCACCTAGTCCTGTCTCAAAATCGAGTCAGCTTCCTAAAATAAAAATTTCGATAAGATTGTACTGCCAGTTGGTCCAATTAGGCTAAAAATGTGGCTCTGGAAACACCCTGTGTGGAACTTTAGGAAAGGCAGAAAAAAAGACTAATGATCACAAAGTCAAAAAATAAGACCTTTTCCAGTAAATCTCCACAGGTTCTCAACTAACTCCCTAACTCAACCAGAGTGCATTCTCTGCTAGCTTTTCTTCTCACAGCATGTAGTTATAGAGACCATTAAAAGAGAATGGCAGTTTAAAAATAGTTTAAGGCAGTAAAACTATCCATAGTACTTTAAAGTAATCATATTCTAATTTCAAAGCAAGTACCATTAAAGATTCCTTTCTTTTTGTTATGCATTTAAACCACAGATTCAGAACAAAAACTCTTCAGGCCAAAAGGGTCTGAAATAGCAATTACTTTTCAAACTGAGCATTATTGATAAAACTCATAAAACTTCCTCTATGGAGTTTTAGTCCATATAAATTTACTCCATGTCTATACTTTTAGTCTTCAAGCAGCTATTGGTACATAAAGGGTATTTTTTCTCTTTTAGAATCAAAAAATAGAAAAAAAAGGAATGAATAATCCAAAAGTCACCATGACTAATCAAATTAGTTTAATTAGGTTAGAGATGAAAAACAGTCATGATTTCATCATAGTAAAAACTAAATTTCCCATGAGAGCAGTGCCAGGTTCCTTTTTGAAAGAAAACACAAAAACTAAACATGCAGTGTTAATAATATGCATGGCTTGATATGCAAATTGGGACGAGAGAACAATATTTCAGCATATTAATTTATTTAACCGAGAAGAAGGCCACACCATCTAGACTTGGAGGTTATTTCTGGTCCAGGAGTGACTATGTCATGCTCAGAAAACTGTAAGTACTTATAGGAATTAAATCCAGGTAAGCTGCTTGCAAGGCAAGTGTCTTGCTTCCTGTATTACCTCTCTGAACCTAAATAGTTAATTATAGGTACGTATATTTGAGTGAAAAACTCTGTAAATTTGTAAGTTTTAGGACTATAGATCTACTCTTCCTCCAATGTACTATACATCACTTGATCACTTGACTTCCCATAGATCATTGATTACTCGAGCAGGCATCAGTAACATCTCAATATGCCCTGTCACATGTGAGATAGCCCAAGGGCATCTGCTCACTCCAGGAACATAAAGAGCCTCAAACCATTCCATCAAGTCATGAGAATGAGGTCTATAATTGTTACTGGTATTTGGCATATCAAATACGACACGGGTAGCTTGCCAGGCTCTGCTGTGTGGATGGAATAATCTTATATCACCTCAAAACTGGAGCGTTTATTGATGAACTGTGCAGCCGCTTGCGCCATGCGAGTTGGGCTGTGATCAGCCCTTCTGCTGGATGGAGCTCTGAGGAGATGGGAGTCTGGATGTGCAAAATGGCGGCCCTCATGGTGTGGGGGTTCCTCTAACCATTTTATTTTCATTAATTTTTTCCATGATTGGTTTCAGTCATAGAATGTTCCAATACCCATCATTTTACCAGTGTATATTTCCCACCACCAATGTCCCCAATTTCCCTCCCTTCACCCTCCCCATATGCCTTCTTCCACTCAACCTCCCCATCCAGCCTACCTCTATAGAAGGCACTCTCTCTCTCTGTCTCGCTCTCTCTCTCTCTCCCTGTCCCTGCCCTCTCCCCCTCTACCAGCATTGAATCCATTCTTCTCATCATCTATACACTTCCGCTCTGATACCAAATTCTTTTGTCAATACATAAGAGTTTATTTTTGGTTTGCTATTGTTGAGTTTCTCTGTAGTTTATATTTGAAAAATTATATGGTATCACTTGTATAACTTGTCTTCCCATTGTTCATCAATTTCCTCGAGCAGGCATCAGTAACATCTCCATTTATTGAGAATGAGGTCCATTATTGTTAGTTTTTTGGCATACCAAATACACCATAGATGACTTGTCAGGCTCTGCCATGACTCTGGATTCATCCCAGGGGCCCAGTCCTTTTCTATTTCAGACCATCAATGATTCAGGGGCCATGGGGCAGAGCCCTGGGTGTAGATAAGACTGTCTCCTCTGATGCAGCCAGACACCACAGCCATACCTGCAACACCTCGAGGGGCAGGAAAATTTATATGGCATCTGATTTTGTCACCCTTAGCATAATCCCTTAAGATTCATCCAATTGAAACAACTGACAAAACTACTCAACTTTTTTTTTCTAAGTTTTGTCAGCTGTAACAACTGGATAAAAACTGAGGGAATTATGCTGGGAGCACTAACAATCTCTGAAGCTTTCTTTTGGAAAAATGTTCATGCATACCCACTGTCCATTATTAGATTCGATTGTTTTGTAGTTTATTTAGTAGTTCTTTACACATTTAGAATAGGAATATTTTCAAATTATGTGTGTAAAAAATATCTTCTCCCAGTCTGTAAACTGTCTTTTCACTTTCGTGGTGGACATAATTTTTTGGACTTAGGTAAATTATGACCAGAAAACAAACCATAATTGTTTTATTCACATAAAGTTTAGTTTATTTAGTTTAAAGCATTACTTCAGCAATCTTTTCAAAATACAACACTAAAACAAAGGAAAAAAAATTAAGAAATGGGTTACTACATTCAGGAAAATGTTTTTTCATTAAAGAATATTTCATATTTCATTGATGAGCATCCATTGTTTATATAGACCACAATTTTTATTTGGGGCCATACCTGGATATCCAAGGGTTTTCTCCTAGCTCTGTTATAAGGAATTACTCCTGGTGCTGCTTAAGAAAACATTTGGGATGATGGGCATCAAACCAGGTCTGCTGCATACAAAGCAAACATCTTACCACTGTACTTTTGTACTCTAGACCACAATGTCTTTATCATCTTACCTGTTGCTGGGAACTTGCATAGTTTCCATATCTTGACTATTGTAAATAATCCTGCGATGAACACTGGTCTTCATCTGGTGTGTCCTTTTGGTTAAAGTTTTCTTAGGAGTAGATGCTCAGAAATTGAGATTTTAATTGTTTTAATTTTTTGAGAAGTTTACACATCATTTTCAAAACAGACTGAACCACCAGCAGCTGAAGGAAATCATGCCAAATTAAGAGAGAAAGAAATAAGCACCAGTAATCTGATTCTTATAAAGAATATAAAGAAACAAAGCAAGTGATTAGAAAATGCCCAAAGAAAATATCCAAGAGATAGTGCCTGCATTAACATGAGAGGCTGAGCACAGGGAGAGCCAGTATCACCTCTGCCCTATGTCTGTGAGTCTCTAGACTGACATTACCGAGGTTACCTTATAAAGGCATGGGGAGAAAAACTGAAGAGTTATGAATTGCGATGGAGGGATATTGACAATTTGATGGTAAATATGGTATAACATTAAACTCCTAAAATTCATAAACATTTACATTGTTGAAAAATAATACTACTGCAATAATTATTTTAAAGTAATATATTCTAGTTATGTAACTTTCACTACTACATAAGGTTTCAAAGTTTAGTTAAACTAGCACTTTTGCTGAGTTTACACAGTATATCACTGTGTCACTGTATCACTGTTTTCCGGTTCATCATCGATTTGCTCGAGCGGGCACCAAAAAACATCTCCATATGACCTGTCTCATGCAAGTAGAGCCCAAGGGCACCTGCTTGCTCCAGGAACATAAAGAGCCTCAAACCACTCCATCAGGTCATGGAAATGAGGTCTATAATTGTTACTGGTATTTGGCATATCAAATTCGACACGGGTAGCTTGCCAGGCTCTACTGAGCCGGTAGCATACTCTTGTAGTGATCTCAAAATCCAGCATTTATTGATGAACCGCATGGCCGCTGGTCTGCTGGGTGGAGTGCTGACGAGAGGGAAGTCCGGATGTGGAAAATGGAGGCCCTCATGGAGTGGGGGTCGTCTGGCTTGTTGTGAATCTCTGCTGTGGTGGTGGGCCAGGGCTAGAACCTGCCATCCCTCCCGGGCGCCTCATGAGCGGCTGGGCACAGGGAAAGCCAGTAGCAGCTCTGCCCCATGTCTGTGAGTCTCTGGATCAGCATACCTGGGCCAGATTAAAACAGACTGCTGCAGGGTGGATCTCGATGAGCCGGGCTGTGATAGGCTGGTCTGCTTGGTGGAGTGCTGACGAGGGGGAAGTCCAGGTGTGGAAAATGGAGACCCTCATGGAGTTGGGGGGTTATATGGCTTGTTGTGAGGCTCTGCTGGGGTGGCGGCAAGACTACACAGTATAATTATACTTAATGTAATATAACTATACAACATTAGATAATATCTATACCATGGGGAAAATCTCAATACACTAAATAATACAAATAGAGTCATGTTGGCCTCTATCCTCTAAAACATTCCTTCTATACAATCCAAAATAATATACCTAAATTATTTCTCCTGTTATATTTTTATCTCTTTTCGTCTTACTTTCATAGTTCTAATTTAGACCAACATAATTTGTTGCCATATCTAAATTTTTCACATTCTCCAGTCATTTCCTATGCTCTTATGCTCCAAAATGAAGCAAATTACACCAACATTTTACAGAAAATGTTTCCCGACTATGATCCCTGAATGTTTATCTTTTGTAACCCTCACAATTAAAACATATTTTACATTATAAACCTTAATATCTTCCCAGGACATACAAAATTTTTTATAATTTGTTACTGTACCCCCAGCATATATATTTTCCCTTGTCCTTATTCACCTTCAAACCTTGCCACAGACACTTGCCAAAAGTTCTCTAAATAACTTGTGTCTCATCAATCATTCTCACTGTGTTTCATCAATATTAAATGCTTTGGTTCTCCAACACACACAAACATACACACACAACCCTATACTCAACCTACTAAATAAACACCTTTATTCCTACTATACCACTGCACCCCAAACTGAATTGAAATGCCTCTGCTCCTTTACATACCAAGGAAGACATGGAGATAACATATTTCTCTTCCCCAGAATCTAAGTTAGTCTTTCTCAAGTTGAGTGATACAACTTCCCAGGGTGCTGGAAGAATGGAAGGGCACTATCCTCAGGTTCCAACAGTACAGGGATCAATTTTTTTTTTTTTAAGTATTTTATTATACCACCGTGAGATATACAAATAAAAAGATATACAATTAAAAAGTTCATGTTTGGGTTTTGGTCATACAGTGTTTCAGCACCCGTCCCTCCACCAGTGCCCATCTCCCACCACCAACATCCCCGGTTCCCTCCCCTTCCCCAGCCCTGCTCCATGGCAGGTTCTTTATTTCTTTCCCTTTCTCTCTCTTTCTCTTTTCCTTCCCTTCCAGACTATGGATTACAGAACATACATTAAAAAGGTTGTCATTTGTATCCTTTTGCCTCTATTTAATGCTCAGTTCTAGGTTGGCATTAGTACCCTCGACTATTGTTAGCCCCCTGTTCCATTTTCTGTCTTACCTAAACTCTGACTCCCACACGTTTGTGATAATCTCCACCTTTGACAAGACCTCCTGATATATGTTTCACTTGACCTTGGATATTGGTATCATAATATGTACATATATATTTATGCCATGCAAATAAATGCAGTCATTCTGTATCTGTCTCTCTCCTTCTGGCTAATTTCACTCAACATAATCTTCTCCATGTCCATCCATTTATAGGCAAATTTTATAACTTCATTTTTCCTAACAGCTGCATAGTATTCCATTGTGTAGATGTACCAAAGCTTCTTTATCCAGTCATCGATTTTCGGGCACTCTGGTTGCTTCCAGATTCTGGCTATTGTGAATATTTTCTGTTTTTAAAAAAAGATAGATTCACATGAATCACAGAGTAATATTTATCCTGAAAAGGTGGTGTTAGGCTAAGAACATGGATATTTGTAACTTAAGTGAAAAAAAGATGAAAGACGATGAAATTTTAGGACTCATCCCTAAAATTTAAAACAAACGTTCATGTAATGCACCAAGGCTGTTTAATGAAAGCTGAAAGTTTAAGCAATATGTGAGGTTTTAGTTAACTGTACATCTAAAACAAGCAACTGGGCTTTAGCTTTTTGAATGTTCCCTGCCTAATAAACTCTGCCCTGGGTTAGCTGCTGCCTGCTAACTCCCAGAGTCACCTGTACACAAAGTTACGGGCCTTGCCACACTGAGTGTTACTGGTTAACTTTCCTATATTTATATTCTAGAAAACCAATAGCTAGGCCTTTGCTTCTGTTCATCCAGAGTTCAACAAGAGTCTGACATATAAAACGGCATTTCATTTCTAGAATAAGTCTAATGAATTATTTTCTGCCCATTAAATACAAGTGACAATTTTGCACTCACAGTAATAGCCAGAGTGTCTGAAATTTTGTGCCAGTTCACCGAATCTTAAAGTTATCCAAATAACACCTTCACATGGAGTAGATTGTACTAAGGAGAAGAAACCAATAAATGAAGAAACTAATCATTTATAATGGACAGAATGAACATCTTCCCTTTGCTCACAAGAGAGGCACTATTATCTATTATACCATCAACTATTCAAAACACCCTTGGAAAGGTAGTAAGAACAAAGGGCTGCCAATGCATACTTTGCATACTCAGACTAGTGGCCTACAGAGAAATGTTTCTCAACAATAGCACCGCTCATTTCTATGCTACTGTCATGATTGATAAATTTTCCTGAGCATCCTTAAGCCACTCATATTATCAGACCAACAAAGACTGAGACCAAATCCATCAATTTGTCTTGCACAGCATTTGGTTATCAGAGGACACCAAGCAGCAGGGAGGTCAATTGGTTGTATTGATCCTATGTACCACCAGAGGAGACTGGACCCAATGAGCAAAACAAATCCCATAAATCATTACGGCCAATTGTAAAGAAAAAGTCTTTCTTTTAGCTATACTATTGACCTTTCCAGTCAGTTTGAAGTTTTCATCTAGATACAGCAGGGTGTAATAGCAATGGCATAGAATTCACCTTAGCCCACAAGAAAGAAGTCGAGGGCAACTCTATCATCCATTACAAACCTGCTCAGAGAGTTGAGGTTGACCTGAACACCTGTTAAGACCAAAGAGGTCTAAGTATTCATCACTTCCTAGGTGCCAAGGTGCTGTTCTTGCTGTAATATTCCCCTAGTCCCTATATAAAAGTTGTTTAGTTTCAATCCATGCATCTGACAATGGGCATTTAGGCAGATTCTGTGTTTTGACTATTGCATAATATGCTTCTATGAACATAAGTGTGAAAATATCCTTTAAAATAGGTATTTTCAAATGCTTCAAATAAATGCCTAGGGATTGTCTGAATAGCAGCTGTAAAGATAAGCTGCTGCCGTTTTATTTGTATTTTATGTCTAACACCAGACACAAAAGTCAAATCAAAAAAGTAGAAGCTTTACACAATTAAAATCTCCATTTCTGAGCATCTATTCCTAAGAAAACTTTAACCTAAAAGACACACATAGACCAGTGTTCATCACAGGATTATTTACAATAATTAAGATATGGAAACTGTGCAAGTTCCCAGCGACAGATAAGATGATAAAGACATCGTGATATAGAGTACAAAATACAGTGGTAGGGTGTTTGCCTTGTATACAGCAGACCTGCTTTGATCTCCATCATCCCAAATGGGTCCTGAAGCACCAGTAGGAGCAATTTCTTATAACAGAGCTAGGAGAAACCCTTGGATAGTATTTTTTAAGTTCTATAATCTTTTTATTTTAGAATTTTATTAGTTATCTATTCAGTCTATTACTTTTTATTTTAAATTATTATTTTTTCAAATATGAGCTTTAAAACCCCCTATTCTTTGGGAAGTTGTGTCTAAGTGCATCTCATGATATGTACGATTTACTAGAATTTCTGGTTTGTTGCTCAGAAGAGTAAGAATGACTTTCTAGTTGGTTTTGTATTTGCTTCTTCCTGTGTCTCAGGAAAATCAGCAGCTGAGGATTAACTTTGATAATGATTTGGTATCACGGAGGTTTCATCCGAGTCAGAGAGAATAAATCTGAAATTCAGCCTAATGGAAACACAAATCATGTTATTTTTGAACTTTTGAGGAAAATATTCTACTCAAACCCCAGTCAATGAGAAGTGAGTGGCCTGCTTAATTTCCAATGTTCCTAATGACATTTTGTTCCTACTTCAGACTTTTACATAAGACATAATCCTTTGCAGATCAACCTTTCATAAAAAGGTTTCAGATTTATTTTGATTTACACTGATTCCATAAATATTATGCTGTCCTCCTAGAATGTCCTACATTAAGCATTAAAACCCAAAGTAAATTCTTCTCTTACCTAGCTCTTCCTCTCCCTAGTAACCTGCAAGGTTATACACAAGGTCAGCAGTCAGCAGTTCATTAACTTACCCTTTACTTTTCACTTTCTGGTTTTCACACCTGCGGTTTCACTTTCTTCTTAGATCAAGAATAGTCTCAAATGAATGTTTGTTTTATCTTATCATGCTGTTTGAACCGGGTGGGGGAGTGTCAGCTTTGACTTGATACACTTCTGAGGGCCAGAGTAGTATTATTCTTTCCTTCTCCTCCCTCCATATATGCTATTGTTGCACTGAGTCCCACACTTAGTTCTGAAGTTCACACTCTTAGAGTCAGTGCTTGTCAAGGTCATACACTTGATAATGGTGAAAACATACACTTAGTTGCAGTGCACTGCAGATCACAATCTTGTGGTGCCAGAACCTCATGGATGGTGCTACAGAAATTCAACCCCTTGGTGGCAGTGTCATGGATCCAGCAGGCAGTCATTCTGCCAAGACCCACAACCCTGGGCCCAAAAGTAGTATTTTTGTTTTCTATTTGACTAAGATCAACAAGAAATTTCACTGAATAGAACAATTAAATTTTGAAAACAGCAGTTAAGTGTTCCAAAGAATATGCTCTTTCAACAATGAGATGACAAAATGGCTTACACAAATGTTTCTACAATTTAAAAGCATGCAAGTGACTACTGAGGTAGGCAGAATTAAACTTGATTCTAACTGGTATTTTATACAGACCTGCATGTATCATTGGTGTTTAAATAGCAAGTATCATTTTTATAATAGGAAATAGGCATAAAAGTTAAAAGCATATAAAACTGTTTCCCTGAGCAAAGTCAGAGAAACAAAATATTAGTCATAGTCCTATTTCTTGCCCCTGATTACACATAATTAGAAAAAGGTAAGAGGAACATAGGAGAAATTGCCATTTTAGTTTAAATGGGGTGGTTAGAAGAGTTGCTATATGGGTAATCTGCCATTTTAGCAGCAACAGCATAGAATAGCTAAATTTGAAAAGCAAGTACTCATTAGCTTAATGCAAGGCCAAACTGTGATTCCCACAGAGTTCCTTTTAGGCCAAGGCTGAAAAACAGGAAAGAGAAGCAGCCAAGCTGAGCAAAGTCACACTCCAAAGTCTGCATCTGCAAAGTTATTTCTATAAGTCCAAGTGAGATTGTAAGACTCTAATTAGAGCAATATTTGAAGTCTCTTTGAACTTGTGAAAATTCGCTATTTAAATATGATCCAATATTTATCTTCCTAATTAGAAGTAATAATCACCTACCTGATGGCCTTACACTCTTTCTTCTACTATAGTACTGTGCTTTATAAAATATAGCCATGATTCCTACTATTTCTACTGTCCCTCCACTAAATCAAATTGAGAGAGAAAAATATTTATCTCTGAAAAGCCAAGAATCATTGTAAACAAATAACTTTAATTATAAGTGATCCTTATTAAATGATTTCTCATTTATATAATGATACTATAAACTCTAACTTATGAGCCAGGTAGTTCTATGGATTGCTAAATAGCATGAATAAAATCCTGCCATAAAGGAACTTAAATTCTACTTAGGTATAAAAAGATTGCTGAAATATGGCAGGTTGGGAGGTATTAAGTACTATGGGGAGGATGTGGAGATGAAGTCAGGTAAGAAATAATGAGCTACAGAGAGGCCAGGAGTAATTCTAAACATGACAAAAAAAGACATCATTAAGAAGGCAAAAGAGATGAGCCATGTGAATATGGAGGGAATTAACATTGAAGAGGAATACAAGATAAAGTCACAAGCCCTGAGATGGGAGTAAGTTAGTTATTCTAGGAACTACAGGATGTCCATGGATATAGAACAGAGAAGTCAAGAAAAAATGGTTGTAGTTGTGAATGAGGACAGAGAAATACCAATAATCTATCATGTACCTTGTGAATCACTGTAAGGATTTCAATGCGACTTGGAACAAGAATTCTGGCACGTTACCTTTTTTCTGAGATAACCATAATAAGTAGAGTATAGCAGTCTGAACATTGGACTGGAATTAGACAATTGGAGCAGAAAGAGGGCTGATCTAACTTGTATTTTCACATGAGATCACCCTGACAGGTGTGCTATAAGATGCAAGACAAAAGGGGAAACTCAATTGGAGGCCATTATAATAAAATAGAGCAATGGGATGGCCTAGAGTTGTAGCAATTAGTGTGATAAATTATTTTCTGATGTATAAAAGTGAAATAAAATTGAATTTATTGACAATTCACTTGATCACTTTATATCCGTTATTCATTGATATGCTCGAGCAGGCTCCAGTAACATTTCCATTTGACCCTATCAAGTGCTAGTGTAGCCAAATGGCATCTTATTGCTTCAGGAATATGAAGAGACTCAAACCGGGTCTTGACGAAGAAGTCTGACCATCTTGTAGGTGGGCAGCCATGTGATCTTTTGACATATCGTGGGATCCAATCGGTAAGGGCTCTAGTCCAGTAGTCATCTCCAAATCGCATTACATGTCCAGCCCATCTGATTTTCGATGACTTGGCAAACGAGACAGTGTCCCTTACTCTGGAACTGTGATGGAGGTTGGAACTCCGGATTCCTTCTCTCACTTGAGTGAGACGTGATATTCCAATCATAGCTCTTTCGATTCCTCTTTGGGAGAGGAATCCAATTTTTGACAACTGGATACAGTAAAAGTTTTGAGAATACAGCAAAAGCGTAACAGACAATCTTCTGTTGTGGGAAGAGAGTAGGAGAAAGAACAGTCTTATATAATTTTTTAAATATGTAGAAAGTTATTTAATATTTAGGAGGGAGTCATTTTAAGAGTTTGATATGTGACAGAAAATAACTTTTACCTGAATTTTTAGATATTATTGCCAATAATAGTTTAATAGTATTACCAATTCTATGAAATAAGTATTATTTTCACTTTCTAAATAGGAAAACACACAAAAGTAACCTTCTCACATACCAGTAATCTCATAAGTGGTATTTTTTGACAGTATACATTCAATGTGACTAGATCATAACTAAATTTATATTGTTTAATTAAAAGTATTTATAAAATGAAATTATTATAGCTTTACACACAGACATACACATACACTTAGATACAAAGCAAAAAATATATACCAGTGCCATCTAGTGGAATTATTAATAGGTGTCTACAGTGGATACACAGAGGTATTAAGCATCAGTATATAATTGTGTATTGTTTGTAAAGAGTTAAGGATGTTATAAATAACACAAGTCACATTTAGTCTGAAAAATTCCTTGATCGTTTACATATTCAGTAAATTAGAGGATTCCTCTTTCCACAGTCATTATTTTATTTGTTTATGCATAGATTTATTTATGTTACATTATATACCATGTACACTTTGTATACTCAGCACTGTGTTAAAGCCAGACAATGAGGAATGTTTTAATTGTGAGAATACATATCGTGCAAGACTTTGGAGGGAAGTAAGTGTATATTGTGGTTATTACAAACATAACATTAAAAAACTGGAAGATAGGGTAGTGGTGGCAGAGAAAGGGTAAATTAATTTAAGGGGAAGAGGAAGGAAATGAAAAAGGTGAAGATATAATATTTTGATCACAAACAACAGCTGAGTACCACTGTACATCATGATTAAAGCATGTAAATTTGGACCATCTGGATTTAAACTTTCAGTACACATTAGATTTAAATTTCTTAAATGCACATCTTCACCTATTATTTGTCACACTGTTTTTGTATCGTTTAGTGGCTTGCTAAAATATACATGCATTAAACAGAGATCAGAAAGCTATAATACACGATTTTAAAGTTCAGGTCCATTAAATACTTGTGGAATTCACATAAAACTTATTTTTTACTCTCTGTACAAGTTTTCTTATTTATATAGTGTATGGTTATAATTCTTAATTTATGGACTGTTATAGATTGTTACAATTATTTTCATATGAAGAATCCTATCTTATTGATATCACTCAATAAATACTAGCATTTACTATCATCTTTATAGCCTTCTTTATATAAAAGATTTTTTGGTCTGAACTAAAAGGACATGGTGTTACTGCTATCTGAACTCTCTTTTAAAAGATTTCATTTCAGTATTTTATTTCAATCTAGCAAATGCCTTTCAAATGTACATTGCACACTCCCTAGGCCAGTGCTTTTTCTGTGTTTTAACTCTATTGTTGACTTTGCCAATATTTTGTAGAATTGATTTTATTTCTTCCTTAAGTATTTGATTGATTTTTGTCAGTGATTTCTCCTGGATCTAAAGATTAGCAAAAAAGTGATTAACTATGAATGTTTTAGTTAAAAAAAGAAAGTTCCAATTTTCTAATTCTGCTAGACTTATTTTTTTATAATTTGTGACTGTCAAATAACTGATTTATTTCCAAAAAAAATTAATGAAACTCCCATATGACCCAGTACTTCATTTAACTTCATAACACACACACACACACACACACACAAACACACAAATGAAGATAAAAGTGCAGATGGTGTTGCTGCTGTGTTTTGTAATTGTATATCTCACGGTCGTATAATAAAATATTTTTAAAAACTTCATTTAGAATGGTGCACATGCACCTACCTGTACCGGTAAATACAATAACATTACTGATCTTTCCAGAGAATTAAACTATGATTTGATTGCCATTTTCTAGTATTTATTTTTCTATTTAACTGGTTTCTGATATTATTCAGGCCCCCTTTTTTTTTAAACTAAAGCAAAATGGTTTTACTTAGAGAAGTGAGGGGAAGAAAAGAGACAAAAACATGTTTTCAAGTGAAAACACGTGTCTCTTCAGAAGGGATGAGCCAAGAGTTCAGCCATAAAGTCAAGGAAATAATTAAAATTTCATGCAACTCCCAGAATGGAGAATATATTCATTTCTTTCTTATTCCAAATTTATTTTACACTCCTTTCCTCTTGTTTTTGTTTTTGGTATAGCTTACTTAGACATTGATTTTCTCCTCTAAATACAAATATTTAAAGCTAAAAATTTATCTTCAGTCACTATTTTAACTGCATCCCACAGTAATATTTTCCACTTTTACCTTCATTAAATTAAAAAAAAAACTTGTAATTTAGTCTTTGATTCTTGGATAATATAAAGGTATATTTTTAAATCTTCAAATATTTGCAGTCATTCAATATATCAACTAACAATTTAGAAGTTTATTCTGTTGCAAAAGGAAACTGGTATATTAGAAGACATACTGGTAGAATATCTAAGTCCTGTGTTTCCAATGACACAAGAGCCTTCCTCATTATTAGGAAGGAGTTACAGGAGGTTAAGTTAGGTGGACTTTTAACATCCTTAACATCCCTGAGCAAGGTTGGGGCAGGTGTGAAGTCTTAGTAGGGAAACGGCAGAGCAAGCCCAGTCAGTGCAGCAAAATTAGGAGAGCAGGTCCTCTACTTCCATGCCTAGGGAGTCAAAACATGATCCTATGGATAATGCTGGAATTTATGGGCAGTGGCAATACAAGTTTTGTTGAGAGAGACAGTGCAGGAAGTAAGGTGCTTGTCTCACACAGGACTGACCCAGGCTCCTATCCCTGGCACCCAAAATGGCCCCCCGCAACCCACCATTCATGATCCCTGAGCTCAGAGCCAGGAGTATGCCCCTAAGCACCCTAAGCACCGCCAAGTAGGGCCACAAATAAAAACTCTAAAAGAAAAATGGAGGGGCCAGAGTGATAGCCCAGCGAGTAGGGCGTTTGCCTTGCACGCGGCCAGCCCATGCCGGCCTGGGTTCGATCCCGGCATCCCATATGGTCCCCAGAGCACCGCCAGGGGTAATTTCTGAGTGCAGAGCCAGAAGAAACCCCTGAGCATTGCCGGGTGTGACCCAAAAAGCAAATAAATAAATAAATAAACAAATAATAAATAAAAAAATAAATAAATAAATAAATAAATAAATAAATAAATAAAAGAAAAATGGATTCCGGAAATAATTCTAGGCCACACAACTTTTTTTCTTACAAGACAATACGATATATTTTTTAAATATTTTATTATACAACCGTGAGATATGCAATTACAAAGATGTGCATGTTCGGGTTTTGGTCATACAGTGTTCCAGCACCTCCCCCCCATCGGTGCCCATTTCCCACCACCAATAACCCCAAGTCCTCCCCACTACCCCTAGCCTGCTTCTGTGCTTCTGTGGCAGGTTCTCTCTCTCTCTCTCTCTCTCTCTCTCTCTCTCTCTCTCTCTCTCTCTCTCTCTCTCTCTCTCTCTCTCTCTCTCTCTCTCTCTCCCCTCTCTCTCTCTCTCCTCTCTCTCTCTCCTCTCGCTCGCTCTCTCACTCTCGCTCTCTCTCCTCTTACACATTGTGGATTGCAATATATACATTTAGAGGTTATCTGGTGACGAGATAATACGCTATTTTTTAACTGAGGCATGGATATTCACGATAAAGACAGTACGAAAACAAATTTTAAATAATAGTCGTTAAGTCTGTAACTCTTAAAGACGCCTATGGAGAAGCCATTACCTCAGAGGACACCACTTAAGACTATTAATTATCCAAAATAAAAGTTCTTGTGTCGCTAGAACGCAGCGTGGGTGACTGTCGCCCTCCTGAGAGCCAGGAGGAAGGACCCTCAGACGACTCTGTCAGCCTCCCCAGGCTTGGGCCGCGCTCAGGCCCACAAGGGCTGACACACGGACTCCACGCCCCTTCATTACCCATGTTCCTACCTTCGGTCATGCCCAGCGTCTCTGGGGAAACACAACCTTTCGGGACTATTCTAGGGACAGAAGTTTGGGAAATGGCGCGACCCAGACTCCTCCACCGGGTGAAGTTCCTCGCGGAATCGCAGTCTGAGAGCCGGGACCACTCTCGGAGCCAGCATAGCTCCCGAGATCACGCGAGATCACGCTTCCTTCGCGAGCTTGAGAGCCGCGCCTCCAGCCTGATTTCCTTTTGTCTCTAAGCAGCAATAAGCAGGGAGACTTTTATTGTCATTTGATATGTGGAAAGTGTGTACACACATGCACACTCCATAAACACACCAGGGTATGGAATGTAAATTGAAGTGTTAAGGAATTAACTAGTGCTCTGGAGACTGACAATTTCGAAATCACGGTAAACTCAGAAAGTGCTGGTTGATTGGCAGAATTCTCACTCCTTTGGTAGATGGTCTTTTACTGTAAAAGCCTTCAGCCAACTGTATGATGTTCGCCAACTTGTGAAGAATAAACTCCACTCAAGTTCTGCTGATTTAAATGTTAATCTCATTTTAAAGAAAATACCCAGAAACATCTTCAGAGATGTTTGACCAAATAATCTGGGTTCTGTAGTCTACCCAAACTGATGAAATTAGCTACCGGAGAGGTTCTCTTTCTCCCAATCTAGTGCTACTTTCCTTCAGTGAACAAACATGTTCTACTACCCCAATGCTATAAATCCATTCTGGTCTCTTATCTGAATTCGTAACGGCCCTCTTACTGTGTTATAAAGTTACAAGGCGTAAAATGATTTTGAAGCCGTAGAAGGAATATTAGTACACATTTTTTACTTCTATTATCTCTATGTTTATGATCTGTGAACTTCCTTAGAAAAAGAGATTATGATGCATTTTACCAGCACCTTCTGTGATGTCTACAAAACAGTAATTATGAATAACTGTAGTATTTTATTCATTAAATATTGAGTTTCTGTGTGTACATTATAAGCTTCACAAACTCATGTCTACACTTATTTCTTGTTCTTCTTTCATTGCTGTATTAATTTTTTTGGTAAAAGATCCAGAGTACTCAATAATGAATAATGAGAGAATTGAAAATACAACACATTCCATTAAGGAGGAGCTGTTAGGTGCCTGAGTGATACTCAGTGAGTCTACTTAATGCTCAGTAGAGAAAGATGCTTCACTTGGACCCAACTGGCCTTGGTTTGACCACTGGCATACCATATTGAGCGCATCAGGTGTAATCCCTGAGACTAGAGCCAGAAATAAGCTCTGAGCACCACCCAGAGTAACCCCCCCCATCACCTTAAAAAGAGGAGCTCTTATTTTTCTTAAATATATTTCAAGTATTTGACAAAACCCTGGACAGGAATTAACTGCTCATTAAGTGAAAGTGTTGACCCTAACAAAAATTCAGTAGATTCCTATTACCAATCACCAACGTGGGTAATGAAATTATTTGTGAAAAGAGAAAATTCACTATTAGGAGATTTGGTGTAAGGTTTTACTAAGTAAAATTTATATTTGGGTTACTTTGCTTTAATCACATAGAATTTTATATTGCCCAATTGACAGTTCTTTGCTTGAAATCTGTTGAATCACATCGGAATTAAAGTACTTCACATTTCAAATAAAATTGAGTATCTCTATACAATTGCAGCAAAAAAAGGCAAAACGTAAACATCTCTGTAACCCTACAAAAATTAGCATTAGAATATATGTTAATAACTTAGGTTTTTTTCTATATCTGCTGTTACAAAGTTAAAATTATCTTTCAAACATTTTTACCTGTGTTCCAGGGAAAGATTCCAACACATTTTTTTTCTTTTTCAGTGCTTAATTTTCAGCACTTGAAATGAACATATCAATGTGGCTATTTAAAGACACTTCTAAGATTACTCAATTAATTACACAAAATGTTGGTAACAGCAACACCAAGAAATACTTCCTTTAAAATAATACAGCTGCAATGATAAAAATAAATTGAATGCACATATTCTTTAAGAACTCATGTTTAATTAAATTCATACAAGACAATTAAAAACTTAGAAGTAAAATGTTATCAGTTTTAACTTTTATTTTCATAATGAGATCAAAAGGGGGCTGTGTCTGGGGCCAGAAGAAAGATACAGTTCTATGCCTTACAGGAGTGAACACAGAGATGACATCTTATGCAGAGAAATGATAGCATGCATCCTGCTCAAAGCCTCAAGTATCATGTATCTCATGTATACATATATATATATATATGTATACATGTATGTGTATATATGAGTATGTATGTGTATATACATACACATATATATGTATGTATGTATGTGTATATATGAATCTAAAGGAGAGTGATATGAGAAATTACTCAGTAAAAGAAGCAATGCTAGGAGACTATTGTATTTATTTCCTTTCTCTTGCAAATCTAACTGATATAGTAAGAGCATTTACTTTTCCCTCCCTAGGACCTGATTGGTGACCTGAAGGAGAATCTCTCAGATCATTTCAAAGATGTTATGGTTGGTCTCATGTACCCACCTCCATCTTATGATGCTCATGAACTCTGGCATGCCATGAAGGTAATATTCTAAATATATGTATGCATATATACACATATACATATATATACATATATAATAAGCACATATACATGTATATCTGTATATTTATATATATGCATGTTCTGCCAGGCACAAACTAATATTTCAGTTGATGGGAAACTTCCCTGTGATATAAATACATATGCCGGGTGACAAGGGTGGAAAAAACTAAACAAAGGCATAACAAGAAAATATTCCATAGACAGACAATATTGTTTGGAAAAAGACTCCACACAACCTGCCCCCAGTATTCAGGTACTGGAACCAATCTATTCTTTTGTTGTATGAATTCAGACTTACTGACCCAGTTCTGTGCTTAGATGCTAAAAGGAAAAGATAAAGGACAGGTAAGATGTCTCCTCACTATATGTTCCTATATTATGGGGGGAAAAAAGGTCTATCAAATGTGCCTCTAAATTCTTTGTAAAACTGTACTCGTAAAAATATAAGGTCATTATGAAAAAATATAGGAAACATTTTTATTTTGGTGGCCCTAAATGAAAAAATGATTACAAAATATATAAAGACTTTTTTTCTGAAGGATTAGAGTAATTCTTTATTACAGGAAAGTCATTGTTATGAACTAAACACAGATTGTATTTATTTGGAATGAGGGAAGGAGTTATCTTTAGTATCTTTCCAAAATATATATATTGTAATCATTCCAATATAATAGCTGTCAATGACCAGATTACCACAATCTGTGAGCAGTTTATGGCAAGAAAGAGAAAAAGGGAGAAAATTAATATCTCTGGGTATTGACAGCCATATTGAATGATCAGAGAAATTAATAAAATTTAAAATTTATAAAATTTAACTAGCTAGTCCATATTTGTTGATTGATTTTGGTGTGGCTGAAGGGGGCCACACCAAAAGCTTTCTTCGGGCTGTTTCCACATGGAACAAAGATGGGCTCAAAGCTTTTTTCGGGCTGTTTCCACATGGATCACTCCTGGAAGTGCTTAAAGAACCACATTGATGCCAGGGATTCAATTTTGCTGGGGTGGGCTGCCAGCAAGTCTAGCACCTTATCCCTGAACTATCTCTCCAGCAAGCACTCATTGATTTCTTAAAAGAAGTATGTGTAACCTCCTGCAAAAAATCATGTGACTAACCAGTATAAGAATGACATCATTTATTGTTGATCATGTGAAAATGCTTTTATTTTATTAATAGCTTATATAATGGTTCATCAATAAATGCTGGATTTAGCGGTGGCTATAAGAGTATGCTACCCACAAGGCAGAGCCTGGCAAGCTATCTATGCCGTATTTGATATGCCAAATAGCAGTAACAATTATAGACCTCATTCCCATGACCTGATGGTTTGAGGCTCTTTATGTTCCTGGAGCAAGCAGGTGCCCTTGGGCTCTACTAGCATGAGACAGGACATACGGAGATGTTAGTGGTGCCCACTTGAGCCAATCGATGATGAACGGGAAGACAGTGATACAGACAGTTATATAATGTTAATGCTCTTCTGAAAAAGACATGCTTTCAGGAGAATCATTACTAGAAATGAATACTTATATGGCTGTAAGAGACCAAATGTTTTAGCAAATGGTACAAAATTTAATATTACTTAAAAAATCAGGGATAGGCTCCTAAACATCCTTGACCAGTTAAAAGATTCATGTTCTAATTTCAGTTTTCCCAAAACTGATATTCTTCAGAGTTCCACCCAAGAGAAAACCTGATCTTTTCCATTGAGTTTCATCAGTAAATGCTCGAGATGAGAGCCTTCTACTGAGAGTATAGCACCTACACGGCAGAGCCTGGCAAGCTACCCATGTTTTATTTGATATGCCAAAAAACAGTAACAATTATGGACCTCATTCTCATGACGTGAAAGAATGGTTTGAAACTTTTCCTGTTCCTGGAGTAAGCAGATGCCCCTGGAGTACACTTGCTTGCAACAGGACATATGGAGATGTTACTGGTACCTACTCAAGCAAATCGATGAACAACGAAAAGACAAGTGATACAAGTGATATTCTTGTGGCAAAATTAAAATAATCAGTATCATGAAGATACTGGTCATTTCCATGACCTAATATAATGGTTTGAGGCTCTTTATGTTCCTGTAGCAAGCCGATGCCCCGGGCTCTACTGGCATGAGACAGGACATATAGAGATCTTACTGGTGCCCGCTCTAGCAAATAGATGATCAACGGGAAGATCGTGATCGTGATCATGATCATGAAAATAACATTCATATTTTCATATTATAATTTTCCCATAGTAATTGACTCTTAGTGAAGAACAATTTCATGTAAGTTATCTTCTCAGAGTCAAACAGTAGAACCCCAACTGTAATGAGGCTTATTTTTTTTCCAAATATACTTTTCCCTCTGCAAACATATAAAACACAAAGAATTCTATATTTCCTTTAGTATCCCCCATAAGGTGCACTGTTTCCCCCATAAATATAACTATACAATTCCTTATCTTTCTATTTCTAGGGAATGGGTACTGATGAGAATTGCCTGATAGATATATTAGCTTCAAGAACAAATGGAGAAATTTTCCAGATGCAAGAAGCCTACTCTATGCGTAGGGAGATATACATGTATTAATATATTTTACATATATATTTTTTATTTTTATATAAGACAACAATTATTGAAGTCAATGTATTTAAGATGTTTTATAACATCTTTCATTGAAGTTAATGTATTTAAGATGTTTTATACTTCAAATTTACCCACACAAGACCAATAAACTTACTAGGCAAAACTGATGAGTGGGACAGTAAAGATGAACAATCAAGATAAACAAAATTCTATAGAGAAGAACTCAATGTTTTCAATACTAATGTTTTCAGTAGGTAAGCCAAGCACAGTAATTTTTAGGAATATTTTATCTGTTACCCAGGAAAGACCAGAAACAGACAAAACAAAATATAATAATCAATAAGCAAATTCTGCATAGATGGTTAGCTATTTTACTTTACATAAATTTCATAAGCAAACTACTTCAAAATATGGCTTGTAAATATTTTGAAAGAAGGAAAAATTAGCAATTTTATTTTCAAAAGATCCATTGCCTTAAACTTAATTGTACCATGTATTGTTTGACATTGAATGTTAAGAGAAAGTCTCAGATGTTCAGCTCTAATGTATTTAAACAAACAACAACAAAGAGTATTTCCTAAGGGAAACTAATAAATTTTCATTTAACCTTAAAATTAAAGCATTCAGGGAAATTACTGGGCTGGTATGAATTATAAGTAAATAAAATGAATTTTGAGAATTATAAAATGTCAAGTGACTGTTTTTAAATTTTGAAATAAAGATAACATTTTTAGGAAAATAGTTATGTGTTCATGTTATTATTAGGTAATAGATTTATTTTATAGGTTGTTTACCTAATCTAAATATAAGGTAACAAAGATAAATAATAATAGATTAATTTTATTTTTATAATTTTCATTCATTCCTGAGGAAGTAGCAGTAACATAGTCAGGTACATAGAAATGTGGTGTTATGATAAATTACATGTTTGACAAAAGAAAAAGACATGTTTTCTTTTTCTATCCAGAATACAGTAATAACCTTCAAGAGAATATTTACTCAGAGACATCGGGACATTTCAGAGACACTCTCATAAACTTGGTTCAGGTATGAAATTCCCAAAATAACACCATTTTACCATATTAAAGACAGATATTTGGGGGGTTAGCATTGGTCAGGGGATACTCCTGGCTCACTGCTGGGAGTTTACTCCTGGCAGTGCTCAGGGTGTCATTTGTGGTGCTGGAAATCAACTGTGGCTGATTGCATGAAAAAAATTGTTTATTTCCAAAATTACGGCAGGGAATAGAAAGAGTTCAGGGTTAAGTAGCTTGCCTTGCACGAGACCAACCCTGGATCAATCCTCAGCACCCTATATGGTCCCCTGAGCACCCAAGAATGACTTCCTGAGCACACATCCAGAAATATTCTCTAAGCTTTATTGGGTATAACCCAAAATAAACAAACAAACGAAAATAGGATATATACTCCAGTAAACTACAAGAAACTTAATGGTAAATTCTGTATAAGAAAATATGCTGCATGCAGCTTATAAATATTACTGTTATGTAATTTAATAATGCACATCATTGTTCTCAATGATACCTCAAAAATATCTATGATATGTAAAATTGCTGCAACTATGTTAAACTATATATTTTTCTATATAAATAAATGTTAAAATGAAAGAAAGAAAGAAAGGAAGGAAGGAAGGAAGGAAGGAAGGAAGGAAGGAAGGAAGGAAGGAAGGAAGGAAGGAAGGAAGGAAGAAAGAAAGAAAGAAAGAAAGAAAGAAAGAAAGAAAGAAAGAAAGAAAGAAAGAAAGAAAGAAAGAAAGAAAGAAAGAAAGAAAGAAAGAAAGAAAGAAAGAAAGAAAGAAAGAAAGAAAGAAAGAGAAAGAAAGAAAAAGTACCAGTACCTCACTCTCTGTTTAAAAAGCTGATGAATCATAATTGGAATCTGAATGAAATCCTTGAGCTTCCATGTAATCTTTAGTGTTGCCTATAAAAATATCTTTATTAATGAATTACTTGTTAGTAATAATTTATTAATATATTTAAAGACAATTTTTTAATTTTAGGGAACTTCATAAATGTGTCCTTAATCTATTCAGCAAAAGCATTCAAGAATAATTAAAGTTAATGTCCATACTTAACCACCAAAATAAAATCTGCAAGTTTGAAACCAGGAAATGAGCTAAAGATGCTTGTAATTTTGATTAGGTATATATAGCTAAGTAAGAATTTGATTACAATAAAACAGATTTTTCTAAATCCTTTTTAAAGTAAAACAACTTTATTTTGAGATTTTGAGGAAGACATGAGAGTTTTTTCTTTTTATGTCAAGAACCTAACTGGTAGTTGGAAAAGATTTCATTAAATATAGAAATATGTTTCTTTTTTTTTCCTTTGCTTTTTTGGGTCAGACCCGGCAATGCTCAGGGGTTTCTCCTGGCTCTGCACACAGGAATTACTCCTGGCAGTGCTCAGGGGACCAAATGGGATGCCGGGGATCGAACCCGGGCCGGCATGGGCAGGCTGTGTGCAAGGCAAATGCTCTACCCGCTGGACTATTGCTCCGGCCCAGAAATTTGTTTCTTGAGGGACATGAAATTAAGGGGGGAAAGGCCATGGACATTAAGAAAGAAGAATAAACAAGATCCCTTTTTTGGGGAGAAGGAAGATTGGTAACTATGGGGATAGATCAAGACTCAATATGAAGGAGACTCAATTTGTAAAATCGCCTTGACTCTCAGAAAATGCAGAACTTCTTGCCTCTAGCTAGAGAATAAGAACTGCAGATGGGCAGGTGGAATAGGAAGGAAATAGGGTATTGCATAGGAAAAGTCACACTGGTGGTGTTGGAACACTAGATGGATGAAACAATGTTATAATGAATAACTTTCTAAATCACTGTTTAAATAAAAGTAACTTATAAATAATAATGCCCAGATAAAAATATAAGATTGGGTCCAGAGAGCTAATACAGGATATTAAGGCACTTGCTGAGTCAAACCCTAGCACTGCATATGGTCCTCCCAGCTCCTCAAGGAGTGATCCGTGAGCACAGAGCTAGGGAGTAACTCCCTGAGCACTGTCAGGTATGACATAAAGCACAAAGATAAAAAGATTATCCAGTCTTTCTTCTTTTTCTATGAATCACTTGAATATGTGGTTATAATTTCTAGACTTTGAGAGGTTCATCTGACAGTTGCCCTTCTTGGTCCAGCTGTGGTGATAGCACATACCTGACCATTGCAGAATCAGGGATCTTAGACCAAGAGCGACAGGGACCACCCTTAGAATATGTGAATGGCACCAAGGTTGAGCTCATGATCTAATTTTGGCAAAGCAGGTGCCTTTAGTCAATGAACCACTCCAAAGGGTGTCAGACCCTGTTCTGTGATGTATGCAAGGCTTATCTGCAGTTCTGGTGATCTGATCCCTTGTTTAGTTTTTTGAGCACTGAAGATTTCCCATAGATTTCTGACATTTACAATAATGACTTTTCAATTTTTCACTTAATTTTAGAACTTGGATCAAAATTTTATAATATTGGGAAAATATGAAATATAATAGAAATTAAAGTCTATTACTTTTCTTAAGTACTGCATCTGTACTATATATCATTCTGTGGATATATGTTTGATATTTTACAAAATAAAAATGCAATTCTTTCCTAATGGGTCATGCCATTTAGCTAATGAGTTCCAAACACATAACTGCACAAATGTTTTCCATGTAGTTGGAATCATTATCCTCTGAACCAATCTCTACTCTCTCCCTCTATATCCCTCCAATCTGTATCTCTCTCCCTCTCTATCACTCCATCTGTCGCTCTGTCTTATCTATCTTATCTCTCTCTCAACACACAGCAGAGTAAACGCAGATTCTGAATAAAACAAATAATATCTCCTACATTTGCTTTGTTATAACTTAGTTGTATATATTCGGATTTATCATCAATCTTCCTGATATTTTAATTATAGATCTTTGTAAATTAAAGTACATCATATGAAATTCTTCCATAAATTTTCTCAGTAGAAATAACTATAAACGTATGTAATTGTTATAGCTGTGTCCTCAGACACCCTCTATGTTTTGACTGTCAGAATCAAAGGAATGGTTACTTCCCATGAAACCATTTAACATCATGAAAATTGATAGTCACTTTTTGTGTGAATAAGAGGCTGAGGGAATTAGAAGATAAGGGTCTTGAGATATTACAAAAATGAAGTGTTGAAAATCATTCTCATATTTTCCAGGAGAGATCTTTTGCTTAATAAAATACTTTCTGACATGAATATTTTTATAAAGAAGTCAGGCAGACGAACTCTTCTTGAAAACTAATGCCAACAAATTGGTTCACATAACTTCCTGAATGCTTACAGGATTTCTTTAATTATCTAACATAATGAGAAATTAGTCACTTAGAGATTAAGTACTCAATATGTATAAATGATAAATGTTGTCACAGAGAATGAATTTAGAGAGTAAATATCTCTACTGTAAATATACATATTAATTGGAGCTTTTTCATTAACTTGACTTCCAGGGTCCTCTTTTAGTCAGTTCATCAAACTTAGAAAGTAAAGCCCCTGGGTACATTATGGCCACCATATATTTTTAGTCATCTATAGTCAACACCAAATATTTGGAATTGACTATAGATAATAGTCAGCTCCAAATAATTTAGCTAAATTTTCATTGCCTGATTTTCTTCCTTTTAGAGTTATCTTCTCCTACAGCCTATACTGATTTTATCTATTTTCTGATATTAAGCATATTCACATACTAAACTCATTTTTAAACCCTCTAAAGAGTCATGTTAGACTTCTTTATCATTTTAAAAAGGTTTTTAAAACATTTTAAAGGCCACACAAAATAGTAATGGGCCCTTGGGACAACTTCCTGCAGAGCTCATCCTGGTAAAACGAACTGTGCTGGAGCCTCAGTGCTCAGAGCTATAGAGCCACATCAGGCAATGCTGGGATCAAAGTCAGGGCTCGCAAGTGACAGCCTCTCAGCATTCAAGCTACCTCCTTGGTCCCTATCTAAGAATCTTTATATGACAAAATAAGTTTGATTCTTCCTTGGTAAAAAAAAAGACAAATCATAAACATTCACATATTGCTAAACCAGATGTCTAAGATGCTCTAGGTCAATGACTCGCGCAGAAAAATCAAAGCTGGCATTTGTAAATTAAATGTCCAAAATTTTATCTTTTTAAAAAAATTCATAAATGCATAACTTCAAAATTTCTTGTATATTTCTCACAAATGTTCAGATGTGTAATTTCGTTTTCAATAACTTAGAAAATTTTCATATCCAAATTTTCTCACATATTTAGCTAGCAGCTGAATTTGAATTAATGATACATAAGCTTATTTCCTTACTTTCTTTATACAGTCATTGTATATTTTGAATAGTCACAATATTCCAAGCATGATTTTAAACAATTGAGATTATCAGTAAACAAGAGAAAATGACCTTAATCATTAAAATTCTTACATCCTAAGAGAGTGAAGATATGGACTATTAAAAATAAGAAATATATACATTGTCTAGGATGTTATAAAATGATTAAAATGTAGCATGGCATATCAGTATGATAAAAATCACTAGCTGGATATAATAGATTGAAAGGTAGCAATATTACATTGATTGCTTACAGTAGGTATCATTGGTAGAAGAAACAGGAGTAAATAGTTAAATAAAAGAATTAGTCAGGAAATGAACTGTCTGAGGGACTCCAGGAAACATATAGAGCTATTAAAAAGCTTCAGACAGGACCATGTAATAAAGAGCAAGCTCAGTTGATATTACATGAACAAAGGGAAGTTTCTAAGGTGGTAGAAGATGAAGTCAGAAAACTGGCAAATTCTGAAGATGAGGAAGAAGAAAGTGTAAGAAACAGGAAGTCAGTTGATACAAGGTTAACGAGGAGACAGTGACCAGTTGCATCAAATACTATTACTAAGTCAAGTGAAATGAAGGTCAAGAGTTACCATGGCAAATTTTATTATAAAACAAATAGCACTTAGTATAGGAGATATAGTCTACTGTTTTTCAGGCATTTGTTCCTTGGTGTAAATTAAACCATAAATAAGGACAGGGAGGAGATTAGTCCTGACGGTTCCTATCTGGGATGTGAATAAATAATGTTTACAAAGACAAAACTGTGCTTACTTTCACAGGGAACCAGAGAAGAGGGATATACAGACCCTGCTATGGCCGGGCAGGATGCAATGGTAACTAGAACCCAAATTGCTTCAAATAACCTTTGTGAAATTGCTGTGGGTGGTTATGCCACTACTGACTCTATGATGTTTAACTATATGATGTCTGACTATATGATGTTTCAGGTTCTGTGGGAAGCCTGCCAGCAGAAGACAGGGGAACACAAAACCATGCTGCAGATGATCTTGTGTAACAAGAGCTACCAACAGCTCTGGCTGGGTAATTATTAATCTAATCTCTTCTCAGTTGCTTAACTCATTAGATTACAGAAGTAGTTAAACAACAAAAGTTTACGTAAAAACAGAAGAAACTCAGTTTTATCAAAAAGTACCTATTGTAATTTTTTTCTGCAAACATACATTACCTAATTGTATTGGTATTGGTATAGGTGATATTGGTATAGGTGGGCCGTACAGATGATGGCTATGTGAGGGGAAAGGGAGAGACAGTTACTTTCTCCCAGCCGCCTCTGCCACCCGGGACCCACTGGGCAGGCTAAGGGACTTATCAAGTCTGCGATGAGCCCCTGCAGGGCTTAGGCCTGAGGCCACCCAGCCCCACAAGGTGGTCATCAAGCCGCACCTGATGTCTGCTTGATAGCTAGGCAGGGGAGTTGATCCCCACCACCCAAGGTTTCTTGGGGAGCCAGGGACTCAGGCTGGAGCGAGGAATTGCTCTTAGCAGGAAAGGAAAGTCAGTCCTAGGCCTTACCCAGGGATTTCTCAAAGTTCTTATCTTCCTTGCAGAAAAGAATTTTCAGGAGTAGAGGAACAGTGAAGTAAAACAGATTTTACTATGGAGCCTTCAGGATTGGGAAAGAGAAGGATGAAAGTAGAGAGCAACACATTCGAGGGAGAAATCTGGCTACTCTAAGGGCAGAGAGTCCCAACTAATTTCATCTGGGTTTTTGATCCTCTTGGGCTGGAATAATCTTGGGCTGGAATGTTCTGGAATCTTCTGTTAGCTGGGTCATTGAAAGTTAGTGGGGGTTAGGGCTGGGCAGAGAAGATCCTGGTTCTGTGGGAAGCCTGCCAGCAGAAGACAGAGGAACACAAAACCATGCTGCAGATGATCTTGTGTAACAAGAGCTACCAACAGCTTCGTTAAGGTCTATTGATGAAGGTTTCATCAAGTCTTGGTTGTTGGTTCCAAAAGGTGACTCTGGACAGCCGTAGGGAGAAAGTTCATTGCCATGTGAGGGGGTGGAGGGTCTGCTTGCCTGCCTATATCAGTATTACTACTACAAGTTGCTTATAATTCTATTTTATCTAATAACTGTTGGATGACGGGCCTCACTAATTTGGGAGCTCTGCTGTTTTATCCACTCACAGTTTAATCTATTTACATTTTCTTAAGACAGAGTTCATGTTAATGAGATCTTTCTTCTGTGTAAACCCTCTGATGGAGGGTGTGGCAGTTACAAGAGTCATTTTGACACTAAATCTGTAACTATAATCTCTGTAACTATAATCTGTAACTATAATCTATAACTATTATCTGTACTATAATCTATAACTATTATCTGTACTATAATCTCTTCTACGATTTCAATGTTATTTAGATTGGGCACAGTTCCTCTTTATACCCACTGATCCCAGCATGGGACAGTTAGAATTTACCAGGAGATTACTGGTTATGTTGAGACTATTGTTTAAGGTTAAGGAAGGTTCATGCTAGTTTGCCCTCAAGCAGGTGAGCACAACCCTTCCAATAAACAGGATAAGACACTCAGAATAACATTGGTACAGAATAGAAAATATACGGACCTTGAGGGTACCATGTATTACATGAAACCCATGAAATTATGGTGTGTTTTCTCCCCATGCAAACATCCATTAAGATGTATTATTTTATAACAGCTCTCTCACTCTCTCCAGTGTTTTGACATAAGAGATCATCTCAGAGAAAGGGATTTGTTCCTGGCATAACCATTTGTTTAGACCTGAAATAAAGTCTACACCTAGAAGCTGATTTGTTGATTTTTGTTGACATGTGCCTTACTGAATATAGGATTACTTTAGGATATATTAGGGGACTGACTGGAGGTAGTGGATCCACTTTTGTGGGAGACTTGGGCCCTCAGGCATGGTCTAAATTGTGACCAAGAGTTAGAAGTCTGGGGAACCCCACTATTTTGGATTGTAGCTGGGGAGCTTTTTCTAGTAAAAGTCTTTTAGAACTTTGTTGGACTCCTGAGTTTTTATCCATTTCCCGCCAGCCGGAGGTAGAAGGAAACTCGTTTCCTGATATTGGGGACTCCAATGGCTCCCGACACCGACACTACATATACTTTAAGTATTGAGCCTTTAAAAAGATTTTTATGGAGAACCTACTTAAATATATTAGTTATTTCTTAAAAACCACATTAAATATTGTATTAAAAAGAAAATGTGAAACTAGTGTAGTTATAATGAGTCAAAGCCATTGTTATGATTATGCAATGCTACTTTACTGATCTCAGAGGAACCATTATTGTGATGATACTTTATTGATTTCAGAGGAACACTAATATTAGCTTGCACCTTAACTTTAACATATCCTGTGTCTTTCTATCCTATTTCTTATATTAGTTTATATACAAAAAATAGAAAAATCTGAAAAAAAATTTGTGTCACTATATGCCAAGTTGACATGAAACATATGCTTTACTTACACAAGTCAACATGCAACATATATTTTACTTTATATATATATGAGAGAGAGGATTACTTTAGGATATATTAGGGGACTGGATATATTAGGGCTCTCTCGTCAGACCTCCACCCAGCAGACCAGCCTCTCAGCGGCCGTGCGGTTCATCAATAAATGCTGGACTTAGAGGTGCCTACAAGAATATGCTACCTGCACGGCAGAGCCTGGCAAGCTACCCGTGTTGTATTTGATATATATGCCAGATACCAGTAACAATTATAGGCCTCATTCGGAATGGATTGAGGCTCTTTATGTTCCTGAAGCAAGCAGATGCCTTGGGTTCTACTAGCATGAGACAGGACATATGGAGATGTTACTGGGGCCCGCTCGAGCAAATCGATGATGAACAGGAAGACAGACATATATATATGAATGGTATGATTCATATATATAAAGTAAAATTCATTCATTCATATATATATACGCGATTCATATATATATGAATGGTATATATATATGAATGGTGTGATTCATATATATAAAGTAAAATTCATTCATATACATATGTATATATATATATATATGAATGGTATGAGGCTCTTCATGTTCCTGGAGCAAGCAGATGCCCTTGAGCTACACTAGCATGTGACAGCACGTATGGAGATGTTACTGGTACCTGCTCAAGCAAATCAATAAACAATGGGAAGACAAGTGATAAAGTGATATATATATATATATACATATATGTATATAGGCACATACAGACAGATATGTAAGCATCAGTAAATGCTAGAGATAAGAGGTTCTAATGAGAGTATACCACCTACACAGCAGAACCTGGCAAGCTACCCATGTTTTATTTGTTATGCCAAAAACTCATAACAATTATGAACCTCAATTCCATGATCCGAAGAATGGTTTGAGGCTCTTCCTGTCCCTGGAGCAAGCAGATGCCCTTGGGCTACACTTGCTTGTGACAGGACATATGGAGATACTACTGGTACCCACTCAAGAAAATCGATGAACAATGGGAAAACAGTGATACAGCGATACAGACATATATGCTGTATATAAATTTTTCTTGCATAACTTCAAAATCTTAATATTTTAAGTATACCAATTTATTTAAGTTTTCCAGGAATTTCAAAATATTTCTGGGCAAGACATAGTAGATGCCATTAATGAATGTTATGATGGATATTTTCAACAGCTTCTAGTTGCAATTGGTAAGTAATAATTTATTTGGTGTATGGCAGATCCTATAATAAGTGCTGATTGCTTATGATTGAATAACAGATACATGAGTAAATTCTTGATCCAGCAGTTACTTTGTCCTGAATTAAATTTTTGAGAAGGGAAGTTAACAGGATAGAGAAAAAGTACATTAGTCATAGACACAAAGCATTCAAGAGGCCACCTAATCACTTAATGAATTAATATCCATCCCTAATAACTGAATTAATATTGTTACTAGGAAACATTGGTTTTTCAGAAATTCTGTCTTAGTAAATTTGGATCTCACACCACTAAATTATGTTTACTGAATTCCATCTCCTTTTCTAATACCAAATAAGCTCTATTAATGTGACCTCTTTTTTTCTCTTCAAGAGGGAAGGATTGATTTTAGTTTTTCTTTTGTTTCTGTTTGTGGGGATTCCCCCACCATTTTGTCACTATTTCTAATATATTTGGCATACAGGATAAATCCTATCATAAAAGAGATTACCAAATTATTATCTAGTAGTGATTTTTACAGGGTAAACTATGAGAGATATACTTCCTGCTCCCCTTGTCTAAAAAAAACCCTTTATAGAGGTAGGAAGAGTGATAGGTAATCATTAAAACTACTATGCACTCTACCATATTTGACCTAGTGATGTGCTATGACTTGACAACATAGATTCCTGGGACACAAGTGTGGGAACATTGTAAATTTTTTCACATAGGAATATATATCAAGCAATCACCTAGATACTTGTCAAATAAGTATTATGATTTTTTGTTCTTAGAATGGCACTGACATTGCAACATTGACAGAGTTTCAGTTGCTCTGTGGCTATAAAATAATTACTTCAATACTACATAAACTATAATACTTGAATGAAAATTTTAAATGTCTATATGAATTAAAAATAAAATTTAACAGAAATAAAGTCAGTTATTTAGCAACATTTGTACCAGAACTAATATTATCTGAATCTTCAGAGAGCTCTTTCCATTGCAGGTCATTGCCATAAGAAAGCAGTGGGCATGAGGTAGAAAATACTGGATAAAATAAATACCAGAAAACATTGTTGCTGATTCATTCATTCATAAGTATGCGTTTAATGTATAGGTATTCTGGCTCTTGATTTCATTAGTGATGAAAAAGTGGAACCAATAAAATATTGTGTCTTTTAAGAGAGGATAGCTCTAGACAGTGCACAGTAGTTCTTAAAGGCTTATGCAGTGCTGAGGACAGATTACAGAACTTGACATGTGAGTCAACACTTTGTTCTATAGCTCTAGCCCAGAGATTTATAGTTTTAAAGCTTTTACACTTTTAGCAGTGACTTAAGAGTATATTAATGTCACAGTATAAAAATAAAGGTAAAAGATAAAGACATGATCTCCTCAGTCTAAAATAATCATATTTAATGTAGTCAGTGTTTGGAGAACCTAGGCCACTTATTATTCCCTAATCAGAGAGGAATCGAAAGAGCTATGCTTGGAATATCACGCCTCACTCAAGTGAGAGAAGGAATCCGGAGTTCTGACCTCCGTCGCTATTCCAGAATCAGGGACGCTGTCTCGTTTGCCAAGACATCGAAAATCAGATGGGCTGGACCTGTAATGCAATTTGGAGACAACCGCTGGACTAGAGCCATTACCGACTGGATCCCACGGGATGTCAAAAGATCACGTGGCCGCCCAGCTACAAGATGGTCAGACTTCCTTGTAAAGACCCTGAAGGAACGGTTTGAGGCTCTTCATATTCCTGAATCAACCAGATGCTACTGGGCTACATTGGCACGTGATAGGGTCCAATGGAAATGTTACTGGCACCCGCTCGAGCAAATCGATGAATAACGGGATTCAAGTGATCAAGTGATCAAGTGAATCATGTTGTTATTTATACCACAGATTACAGAAATGCCAAGCAAAGAGATAAATGAGGATGAATGCAAAATTGGAGGACTAGTAATGACACAGGGTTAAGGGTCAGGGGTCTTGGTCCCATCTATGGCATACTATCAAAATATATGGAAATATCTAAACCACTAACTCCAACACTAGATCCAACACTACCATAGCATGGAATCTCATACTATAATAATTAAACTAAAAAGTCTGGGCCGGAGCAATAGTCTGGGTAGTCCTTGCATGTAGCCAAACCTGGTTCAATCTCCAGTGTCCCATATGAACCATCAGGGCCTCCCATATGAACCCCAGCACCACCAGGAGTAATCCCTAACTGTAGAGCCAGGAGTGATGCCTGAGCATTATTGAGTGTGACCCAAAAAGCAAAAACAATAACAAAAAATTCTAACAATGGCCTGAGTGATAGTAGAGCAGGTGCTTGCCTTGTAAGCTACTGATCTGAGTTTGATCCTTAGCACCTGATATTGTCCTATAAGTCTGCCAGTAGTGATCTCTAAGGGCAGAGCAAGGCATAAGCTCTGAGTACAACAAGATACATTTAAAAAATGTTAACATTCAAGAAGTTAAGTTGGAGGTTGAGAGGAAATCTGAGATAAATGGTGGAGGGATGTAGACACCAAATGGTGGAAGTGGAGATGGAAACATGTATACCTGTTTATTTTTCCAATATGTATTTCCAATAAATATGCATTTCCCATTGTAAACAAGCTTGTCAATCATGGTGCTGAAATAAATGAAAAAATAAAATATAAAATAAGATAATCACATGAGACTCTAAAAGAAAATTGTGATTTGTGGGTCATAGAAGTAGTACAGAGGTTAAGGAGCTTGTCTCACATACAGCCCACCTAGATTACTGCTATGGTTCCCTGTTACTTTTTTCTGGTTCATGATCACTGCCAGAGCGACCCTTGAGAACACAGGCAGGAGTAAGCTTCAAACACCAGCGGGTATGGTTCTCAAAACAAACAAAACAGTGGTTGTTAGTTTTGTCTAGCAGAGCAGTGATAGTCTTTCCAACACTGATAAATAATCATAATTAATTCCATTAAATTATTAAAATCACCAACAAACATTTATCAAAGACTGTATAGATCATAAGTTCTTCAAAACCATGTCATAGCAGTCTGAGTTAGGTGATATAACACTGGACCAGACCATTTATGACCATGCAAAATCTCCTTGAGAGACAGCCGGGATATTCAAAAGAGTATAAAGGACTAAACTAGTACTTAGAATTATAAGCAAATGCACAGGACAGTACTCTGGATTCTATGATAACGAAAAGCTTTAAGACAGATTATTTTAAGATAAAGAAGATATATGTTTCCTTCACAAATCTTAAGAAGGTCTGATTGTTCCAATTGGTGGAAACAGATTAAACAAAAATGGAATGATTTGGATTGTTGCTTTCTAAGCTTATATTTGCTTGCTTTTATATTATTCTGTGGTTAAAATTTTAAAACAAGGTTCAATAAGCTAACACTGAAATCACAAAGGAGTATTCTTCTGAGAACATAACAACAATAAAAGTAGTGTTCTCATTGTTTTCCCAAACAATGATAAAATATAATACACATAATTATTAATATATAATAATACATATTATAATAAATATATTGTATATTTATCTAATATAAGTGATCTAATATAAATATATATTATAAAATATATATTATCACCTTCAAAATACCTTTTGCTTTCTTTCTCTTTCAGTTCTGTGTGTTCGAGATAAAGCAGCCTATTTTGCATATAGATTATATAGTGCGATTAATGTAAGTATGACCCATATACTGCAGAAACTGTGTTTACTTTTTCAAAGAAATATGGGTTGGGAATAGTCTTGGCACTGTTTTCAGGAGCTATGGTGCTCAGGATATATTCTTGGATCTGCATTTGGAAATCACTCCTGGTAGAATCAGGGACCATTCAGGATGCTGTGGATCAACCCTGGGTTGGTCTCACTCAAGGCAAGTGCCCTGCCCATTGTGCTTTTATTCTGGCCCCTATTTTCAAACTAATTTGTTTTTTGCATTTTTTGGTCACACCCGGCAATGCTCAGGGGTTTCTCCTGGCTCTGCACTTAGGAATCACTCCTGGCGGTGCTCGGGGACCATATGGGATGCCGGGGGATCTAACCCGGGCTGGCATGGGCCGGCCACATGCAAGGCAAATGCCCTACTTGCCGGACTATCGCTCCGGCCCCTTTTCAAAGAAATATTAATAGATTGTGTACTTAAAAGTAAGCATCATACTGAAATGTCAAAATAACTTACAGGTATTATTTTCAATAATACCTGTTTTATATATATATATATATATATATATATATATATATATGTATATATATATAATTGTATGTAGAAGAATATATGTACCTTCAGAATATAGAATGAAGATCAATGCTCACAGTCCTGTTTCTTTTTTACTTATTTCCAAGCAATAAAAGTAAACTGATTAAATAATAATTCTAAGTAGAGTCTAAACTGGGCAGTATTTTTAGTAATTCCAACATTTTTCTTCTCCAATGAGAAAAATAAAGCTTTACTTCTGAATAACCATAGAAAATAATCACAATTGTTCTTAGGCCATTTTTTTCTCAATCATAGGGCCACTTGAGTTTGATAATAAATAAAACTGTACCCCATTTGTGATTATTTGTTTTTATGGGTCAATGTGTGTTGCAATGTAATAAAATAAAATACATGTGATCACAAGCTGTAAGGAAATAAAATTCTATATCCAACTAATCAAATATGTTAAATTGGCCAAAACTACTCTCAGTTACACTACACCAAAGAAAACCTGTATTTTGCCAGTTCATTGCAAGTAAATTGTATTAACTTAAATATAATAATTTGTTATATGATTCATTTTAAGAATTTCAAATTATGAAGTTTGTTGGTAGTATACATCCAAAGCATTCACAAATCAAAGATTGGCTTAAGCTTACTGGCCACTGGATGTCACCAACACTCCATTGGAAAAAACAACTTGAGCCTGATCTCTAAGGCAATATTTCTTTTTCTAGAACTAAAAGACAGTGATTATTTTTGTGTACTAACTATTTGGGTTAAAGATCAACAAATATTTCAGGCACCTGGAATTCTTATTTTTATAGTCTCAAGGCTCACAGAAGAGATAGGAATTCCTCCCTTGCCACAGGGAAATTTTTATCTAAACGTATATATCTAAATGTATAATTCACATTTTATAAAGCAGAGTGGCACATGTGAAGATTGACAAGACTAGAAAAGGGAAGAACTGTTGTAGAATTAGGGGAAGACTCAATAACGGCCAACATCAAGGCAAAGGCACTGAAAATAACACCAAAGAAGAAAAAACAGAGACAGAAGTTTTGTTAAACACTACAGATTAGGGTGATAGAAACATAGAGGGAGAGGGAAGAGAATAAAGAAAGAGTACCTATGTGACTCAGAATCCAATTTGAGTATGTTCCAGGGATGGTAATATTTGAGGGCTAAAGGATGAAAAGTACATTGCTATGGGAAAGGGATGGGTCTTTTTCAGGCAGATTCACTTTACAGTATTTCCAATTTTATTTTTATTTTTCATTTCATTCTTTTTCTCTACCTTTTAGGACTTTGGTTTCCATAATAAAACTGTAATCAGGATCCTAATTGCCAGAAGTGAAATAGACCTAATGACCATAAGAAAACGGTATAAAGAGAGATATGGAAAATCCCTGTTTCATGATATCAAAGTAAGTGACTGCACAAGACAATTTCTGGTCTCATTACTGTTATAGTTTAAATAACATGGTTAAAGTTAAAATTTATTGTATTTATGCACAAAGTGACTACACCACTACCACCAAAGTAGTCAACTCTTCTACTCTCCCCACGTCAACTCTACTTTCTGGTTATTCATTTTGATACGTTATTTAGTTTCTAAATGAAATTTAAAGCTTTTTAGTTTTAATTTTTATATTGTGTATAACTAGAATCCAAAAAGTTAACTAATTTAACTTTTTTAATATCAGACAGCTTTTATTGTATCGCAGTTTCCTATGGACAATATTCCTTCATTTCAATTACAGAACTTTTTCCTCTTTGATAGCTTTGAAATAAGAATCATTCATATAACTGTATAAACATATCATCCCCAAATTGCATAACTGTGATTCAAATGGACCCCCTGGGGACTGAGCCAGTTTTCCAGTAACAATGATACATTTAAAGCACAGTCAAATTAACTCTATTAGTATTAAAGAAGGCCTGGAAGTCCATGAAATGCATCAACTTGTAATTTGGATAGATTTCATACTTGCTATGTAAAATTCTATATAGTGTAATCATGTTATCCTAGAGGCAACATAACAGTGATTCCCAATTAAACAGGCTAGGTTTTTCATTTCAGCAGTTTTCCATTTTATGCTGAATCATCTGTTATTTTGGGGATACCTTAGAAACTGAAAAAGTTTAACTCTTCTTCAAAAAAACTATAAAGAATTAATGATAATATACATAGAAAAACCTCAAAGAATTCACTGAAAGAACACATATATAAGTCAGCAAAATAAAAAAATAAATATACAAAAATCCACGAAAGAAACTAGAAAGACAGCTGTACTTAAAATTGTGTCCATAATACCAAGTACCTAGAAATATACTTAACAGAGGAGGTAAAAAGCTTTACATAGAGAGAACTATAAGTAAATTTTGAACAAATTAGAAGTGACAGCGTGAAATGGGAAAATGTTCCATGTTCATATGTTATAAATGTGCATCCTACCAAACTATTATACAGATTCAATACAATCCCAATCACAAAGCCAATGACAGTCATCAAAGGACTTAGAACAAAACAACTAAAATTTGTATTGGAATTAAAAAACTCCTTGAATGATCAAATCTAATTATGATAAGAGAGAATTTGGGGGTATCACATTTCCTGATTTTGAATTATACTATACAGATACTGGAGTAAAGATAACATCTCAGACCAATGATATAGGGATGAGAGCCCAAGATATACCCTCATATTCACAGACAGTAAATTTTTTTTATAAAGGAGCTGTGTACATAAAATGGAGCAAGGAAAACCTCTTCCAAAATATGGCATTTAAAAAACTGGCTTGTCTTTTTTTTAAAAAAAGAAAACAGGTTCCATTTTTGATACCATAGAAACAAGTTAACTCCAAATGGCTTAAAGGCTTAGTGATTAGGACAACATAATAAACTACATTGAAGAAAAATAAACATAACTCTTCAGGAGATAGTACTCAGAGTTATCTGTCATGATTTTACTCCACTAGTAAATAAAACAAAAACCAAAATAAACAAATTAGATTGCATTAAACTAAAACACTTTTCTATGACAAAAGAATGATGGAGTCGAAGAGGGTGCCTGGAGTCTACTAAACCCTGCAGGGATTTATAACAATAATGTCAGGCAGGGCATTCTTTCTAAATTTGAGATTTAATTCTACTGAAAACAGCTTTTTTCTTGAAACATACCATAAAAGGGGACTGGAAAGACAGTACAGTGGGCAGGGCACTCGCCTTGCATGTGTCTAAACCTGGGTTTGTTCTCCTGACCCCAGATGATTCCCCCAAGCCCACCAGGTGTGATTCCTGAATGTCTAGTCAGAAGTAGGCTTGAGCACCACCAGGGTGCCCCCCTAAAAAATAAAAAATTAAAACATACTCATAAGGTTGAATTTATTTATATAAACCTCATTCTATAAAGTACAACCATTATATTTTTTTCAATTGCTATAACTGGGAGAAAATCTCACGATATTATAAATCTTGATCACTATCACTATCTTCCCGTTGATCATCTATTTGCTAAAGCGGGCACCAGTAATATCTCCATATGTCCTGTCTCATGCTAGTAGAACCCAAAGGCATCCGCTTGCTCCAGGAACATAAAGCGCCTCAAACCATTATATTAGGTCATGGGAATGACCTAATATAAATGTTACTGGTATTTGGCATATCAAATACAACACAAGCAGATTGCCAGGCATGCTGTGCGGGTGGCATATGAGAAAAATAAATAATTTGGAAGTATAAAGACCCATGGGTATTTATAATATAGTTCAGGTTTATGAGTATGTGTGTATGTGTGCATGTTTGAAACAAAGTGGCATTTTATTACAAAAAATGGTATTTTTCTTTTCAGAATTATGCTTCAGGACATTATGAGAAAGCTCTGCTTGCTATCTGTGCTGGCGATGTTGAGGACTACTGAATCGAGAGAATATGAAGGACCCTACAGTCAATCATTATGCACTGTCAAAATATAGATTTTGTGATAAATTTGAATTCTTCACATTATGACAAACCTATAAAATCATTTTAAAATTAATCTATGATAAAGAAATATCTATTGATAAAATATTTGTGACCAGATATGTACTTATTATCAAAATCAGCAGCAAATCATTACTTTGTGTATAGAAGAATAGTAAAAAGCATTTCACTGGATAGATTTAGTTTCAATATGAACCACCAATTCCTACAACACTAATTCCCCTCTATAGTCAGTTTTAGGAGACCAAAGAAGGTACACTGTATGGCCATTTTCCTTAGAGGAATTAAAGACTCTTGTTCAATACAATAAATCTAAATTGAACATTTAAATCCATCTCCAAAATGGATTTATAACATAGGAAAATATAGCAGTATCTATGCACTTGAGAGAGTTAGAGGTGTAAAAGATTGAGATGTTAAATGAACTGTGCATATATGTGTGTACATGCATGTGGAAGTGTACATGTCTGTTGCCTCTGTGTATGTATTTGACAACAATTCTGGTAAATGCACTCTACCTCTAGCTAATATGAGTTAGGACCTAATCAACACTTTATGGAGTAAAGTTATTTCTTGTTAACTTGTCCTCACTTTGTGGTCTTTTGGAAGTTATTATTTGCTTCTTGCCTGCTCTTTTGTGACTTGGCATTTAGTAAATCAGTTGCAAAGAAAAAAGACAAATACTAATCGAAGTCATATTTAGGGGAGAATTCACACTGACCATATTGTGCTCACATTGATCATTAGATCATAGGAAGCAATGTTCAATGAAGTGACGCAAACAAATCAAGGAAATTCATGCACTGAATTTAGATGAAATGATAAAATACTTTATTCCACATCAACAATTTCCAACAATTCAAGGCCCAGTCCACATAGATTTACTCCCATTGCACTTAGAAAAAATAAAGTATGTACTCAAAAAGCGATATCTCAGTAATTTAAAATAATTTACACAGATGATTTGTCATACTAGTACACATTTTAAAAATATTTATAGTTCTATATACTTTCAACTTATTGCTATGATTATGTATGGTGTAGATCATTTTAAATCAGGTTCAATTTCTACTTTCAAATGTACACATATTACATCAAACTAAAACTTTCACTTTTGTGAGACTTAGCATAGCTATTATGCAATCAAATTTCTTAGTAAAAGATTTTAGAATAACTGTTGAGAATTTAGGAATTTAAACTAGAAACTTCCTTCACTAAGATACCTTGCTTTAAGTTATTCAATACTGTTAAACCAATACTTCAATTAGGTAATATATCTTATTTATTTGTTATAGAACAAATGTCAGAAACAAAGTAGGGTTGAGGTAAGGAGTGATTACTACATTAATTGGAAAAATATAAAGCAATAAAGACAGGATACCTGGGGGCTAATACAATAGGGAGGACACCTGACCTTGGTCTTGAGATTTATAGGTCTCAATGTTAAACACATACACAAATAAAACCCTAAAATATGAATAACAAGGACAGAAAGAATCTAGTATGGGGGGGCCTCATACTGTGTGGTATGATGGACACCTAATCTGGAAACACCTCCAACTTTTAGTGGAAGGAAACTCAGACCACTCAAGAATTTATGGAGAAGGAAGAAGACTGCCTAAAATTTTTATCACGTTAAATTAGGGGGTACTTTGCCGAGAGTTACCATCAGAGGAAATCAGAGCGTCTAATCTTTCTTAGCACAAGGAAGGCTATAAAGAGGGTGTGCTAAGCATCACTTGAGGGTTAGTTTCAAGTCTTACCCATCATAAAAAGAAAGGGGTTTTTGCACTTAGCCACTTACAGAACTACAAAAGCATTGATGGATTTCTTGACTATTATGTTTTCGAAAGCATAAACTTTCATTTCACACTGTCATTTTTTCGAAGTTTTTCACGGAATTCTTGACTTAGTTGATTAAATGCCAGTAGAACATTGTCATCTTTGTCATCACATAATTGTCTTAATGAAATGCTACAAAAGATTAAGTGCTTATATTAATGTCATTCTTATTCATTCTTAACAATCTTTAGTGTTTACATGATTTTCAAGTCCAGAAAATGTTTACTTTACCTGATGGACTGCATAGCAAGTGTGAAGTCTTTGATTAAATTAAAGGCATCTCCCAGGTGTAACCTAATTTTAAAAAACGAATATAAAATAATACTTAAATTAAAAGGCAACATTTTTAATAATGAATTTGTTTTGGTGTGCTCCTAATAAGAAGAAAAATATAAAAAATTATCATGGAATTATAAGCCTTTCCAGTCATTAAATAAAGACAGATACAGAAAGACTGCAAAAAGTGTTCACGCCCTCAAATGTGGAAACTTGACTGCCTAATTTGTGGTAGTGGGGGACTGCGTTTGTGCTCTCCCCTGATTAAAAAAATGTGTTCATGCCCTTTGAAATATCTAATCCTTTCCAATTATCAATTTCACCTTTAACTGACTGAACTAGCAAAGTGGATCATCATTTTAATATAAGACTTTCACCTGAGCTCCACTTGGGGGTGGGAGCAGGTAATCCCCAGCACCCTGGAGTCTGAGTAGCACCCCATCTTCTAGCCCTCATATTGAAACATCCTTGAAGCATCCAACCAGGATGTCCAGGTTTTGCTGGGAATGACTGCAGACTCTGCTTAGGAGATAATTCCCAATCCCCACACAAAAAAAAAAAACCCTTAATGCTTTTATATAGTATCACTGTATCACTGTCTTCCTTTGCTCAAGCAGGCACAGTAACATCTCCATACTTCCTGTCCCAAGCAAGTGTAGCCTAAGGGCATCTGCTTGCTCCAGGGACAGGAACAGCCTCAAACCATTCTTCAGGTCATGGAATTGAGGTCCATAATTGTTACTAGTTTGGGGCATAACAAATAAAATATAGGACGCTTGCCAGGCTCTGCCATGTTTATATAGTAGCAGGTTATTAGCAGTTTCTATAGTAGCAGATTATTATTACCAAAGTGCACTATCTCACTCACTGTATTACAGGGCACAAATAATATCACTGGCAACAGCAGAGAAGACAGTTTTAAGACCCCATTCCTCCATAGAGGCATCAACCAAATCAAGCAAAAACTACCTAAATTGACTTTGTCTAACTCTGGAAAATAGACAACACCAATTCAGCTGAGGATTTAGAAAAGGTAGGAAAGCTTTGCATCATTTTTATTTGCCCTTTCCCACTACAGCAGTTTAGTAGCAGTTTTGAAAGCCATGTGCTACCCTGGTTCTTGGTTCTGAGGGAAGCAAAGCTGGTCTTCCTAACAAAGCATGTGTTTATTCATACCTGCCAATTAACTTCAGGAAGAACTGAGGGGAAGCAGCTGTCTTTGTTTTACCAAACTAGTACTCACTAGAAGAAGGAGCATGGGTATTGCTAAAGGACTGTAAGGGAAACACAGGGCTCTCAGGCCAAAAGAGCTCATTGTAGCAGTGAGGCGGATTACTGCAATCTCTGAGGAAGACCCTAGAGAACAAGCCTGTGCATACTAGAGGATCAGGAAAGCCACCGACCCCCAGGGCCAGACACATGTTGAGTAAAGATCCGAGAAGACCCTAAGCTTCTCATCTAACAGGACTTTAGGATTAGCCCAATCAGGAATTGAATGCTAAAGCAGGGTTGTTAATGACCTAGGTGCTGAAAGAAGTAGTCCTGAAGCCAATCTACAATCTTATAAATAGACTAGGTAAATTTATAGAAAATTGGAGGAGATTGGTACTTGCCCAATGGTAGAATAAAGCAATACCAATTACGATTTTATAGATATAAATTTTCACATTAGATTAATGAATATGTCCAGCAATGAGGTAGCAGTGGTGATTACAAAACATTATGAATGTGCCAAATGTCACTAAATTATTTCATTTTAAAATGTTTAATTTTATCTTATATGATTATAAAATATTCTTAAATTTTTTGTATATATATGCAAAGCATCTTATATTTTTGTATGTATACAAAATGTAAGAATTATATTTCTTATTTTGTGTATATATCACTTGTCTTCCCGTTGTTCATCGATTTGCTCAAGTGGACACCAGTAAAATTTCCATACGTCCTGTCATGGCTAGTGTAGCCCAAGGGCATCTACTCACTCCAGGAACATAGTCTCAACCATTCCATCAGATCATGGGAATGAGGTCTTTAATTGTTACTGGTATTTGGCATATCAAATACAACAGGGGTAGCTTGCCAGGCTCTGCCGTGCCTGTGAGATACTTTTGTAGTAACCTCTCATCTAGTGCATTTATTGATGAACTGCAATCATTTAAAAATAATTCCTACTAGACTCCATATTAATAATTTGTTAAATGATTGTATATTAAGCTTGTAATAATAAATTACGACAACAGAAAAACTAGCATTACACATGCCTGTCCATATGAACATTAAAATATACAAAAGGTCATACCAATTATCTGAAGTCAGTGCTGACAGAGATTCTTTCTTGTAGAAGTTTAAAATGTAAGCATTTAGTGGACATTTTCTTCCAGTGTTATCGTATTTATTCAAGTAAAGCAATGGAGCATTTCCGATAGACACATTAATTGTCCGCAACATAGCCTGAAGATATGCAGAGATTTTAGATTGTTAGCTACAATTTTCTTGAGATATCTAAATATGTTAGAAAATTTGATTATTACATTATATTACATTTAGCCAACTAAAAGAATAATATTAAAGTATTGTCAAATAGGTTGAGATCGTTTCGGCCCCAAGACCTCTAATCATTCGCTTTACCGGATAAAACTGCCGGGGTTTCGGTTCGTGAGAGAGCGCCAGCTATCCTGAGGGAAACCGGAGGGAACCAGCTACTAGATGGTTCGATTAGTCTATCACGGCAGACAGACTATCACAGCCCGGTTCGTGTGGCCGCTAGCGGCTGCACGGTTCATGAATAAATGTTTTATTTAGAGGTGACTACAACAGTATGCCATCCGCACGGCAAGCCGGGCAAGCTGCTCCTGTAGTAATGATATGCCAATTACCAGTAACATTTATATTTGGTCATTCCCGTGACCTACTATAATTGTTTGAGGCTCTTTATGTTCCTGGAGCAAGCGGATACCTTTGGGTTCTACTAGCATGAGACAGGGCATATGGAGATATTACTGGTGCCCGCTCTAGCAAATAGATGATTAACAGGAAGATAGTGATAGTGATATTGTCAAATATCCAAACAGTGTATTAATGTTCTTAGAACAATAAATATGAATCACTTGATCATTTGATCACTTGATCACTTGAATCCCATTATTCATCGATTTTCTCGAGCTGGCGCCAGTAACATTTCCATCGGACCCTATACGTGCCAATGTAGCACAATGGCATCTGGTAGATTCAGGAATATGAAGAGCCAAAACCATTCCTTCAGGGTCTTGACAAGGAAGTCTGACCATCTTGTAGGTTGGCTTTTGACATCCATGTGATCTTTTGATATCCTGTGGGATCCAGTCTCTAACGGCTCTAGTCCAGCGGCCATCTCCAAATCACATTATATGTCCAGCCCATCTGATTTTCGATGCCTTGGCAAATGAGACAGCGTCCCTGATTCTGGAATAGCGACGGAGGTCAGAACTCCGGATTCCTTCTCTCACTTAAGTGAGGCGTGATATTCCAAGCATAGCTCTTTCCATTCATCTCTGGGAGATCCGAATAGCATTCTCATCCTGCTTTCGTAGGGCCCAGGTCTCTGAGGCATATGTTAATGTAGGGAGAACTGTGGAGTCAAAGAGATGGGTCCAGAACCGGAGGTTCATTGTGCTTTTAGCTCTTTCTTCGATGCCTTTAAATGCATTCCATGCCGCTCTCTTCCTCCTGCACAGCTCAGGCTTTAGGTCATTCATCATGTTGACTTCTCGACCTAGGTACACATATCTGCTGCATTCAGAGATGTCTGTTCCATTGAGAGTGAATGGGGCCTCTGGAACTAGTTCCTTTTTCATAAACATAGTTTTCTTTAGATTCAGCTGTAGACCTATCTTTCCACATTCTCCATCGAAGTCAGCCAGCATTTGTGCCGCTTGGCTAATGTTTGGTGTTATTAGAACAATGTCATCAGCGAAGCGGAGGTGGTGTAGTTGCCGACCATCTATCTTCACTCCCATTCCTTCCCATTCTAATTGTAGCATGATGTTCTCAAGGGTGGGTGGCGTTGAAGAGTTTTGGTGAAATGGTATCACCCTGTCGAACCCTCTTTTCACATTAATGATCACTTCCTTGTAGAATGGTGAGATCCTGGTGGTGAATCCGTAATACAGCTCACGAAGGATCTTGATGTATTGGGTTTGAACACCTTGTTTGGCTAGGGCTTCGATGACTGCTTCAGTCTCCACAGAATCAAGGGCTTTCTTTAAATCAATGAAAGTGAGACAGAGAGGCATCTTGTTCTCCCTACAAACATCAATGAGCTTGGTTACCATGTGGATATGGTCGATTGTTCTGAATCCTCTCCAGAAGCCTGCTTGCTCACATGGTTGTCCTTCATCTAGTGTTCTGCCAATTCTGTTCAGGATGACTCGTGTAAACAGCTTGTAGATGATGGACAACAGGCAGATGGGGCGATAGTTGCCAGTGTCATGAATGTCTCCCTTCTTGAACAGTAGGACTGTCCTGCTGGTTTTCCATTGGGAGGGCACCTTGCATTCGGACAGGTATTATTCAGAATAAATATGAATAAATAAGTAAATGACAATAATAGCTGGTAATGATCACTCTGAAGAAGTATTGCATGCTGAATGTAGGTAATGGGATAAACATGATAACCTTTCAGCACTTGTATTGCAAAATATAATGCCCAAAAGAAAGAGAGAGAAAGAGCTGAGAGTGGGAGGTGGGAGAGAAACTGGGAATAGTGGTGGTAGGGAATAGAAACTTGTAAAGGGACAGTTATTGGAACACTGAAACCCAGTTGTGAACAACTTTGTAATTGTGTATCATGATGATTCAATTAAAGAAAAATTTTAAAAATAAAATCAGTAGAAGATTAACACTATAATTATTTAAATATTCAAAAATTGTACTTGAAGCTCCTTGGCAATTCTCTTTATGATAAGCGTTTATGCATGCAATGTTCCAACACTACATCCTCCACCACAGTATTATTTCGTTGACTCCAAGAAAGTAACTTTTATTACAAAAGTGTCACTTGATCACTTGATCACTTGACATCCCGTTATTCATCGATTTCCTCGAGCGGGCGCCAGTAATATTTCCATTTGACCCTATCACGTGCCAGTGTAGCCCAATGTTATCTGGTTGCTTCAGGAATACAAAGAGCCTCAAAACGCTCATTCAGGGTCTTGACGAAGAGCCTGACCATCTTGTAGGTGGGCAGCCACTTGATCTTTTGACACACCGTGGGATCCAGTCGGTAATGGCTCTAGTCGGTAATGGCTAGGATCCAGTCAGTAATGGCTCTTACAGAAGTGGACTATGAATAATTTTAAAATTCATTTTCTCCTAAAAAAATGAATTGTTTTGAAAGGATGGGGAGGTTGCGCCATGGCTAAACCTGGGTTCGGTCTTCTGGGTGTCACAACTCCAATCCCCTCCAAAAAGGGATTTTTTCGGGGAGACACACACTTTGTTGTGACTGGGTATTTCCTCCCATAGTGCCAGAAATTAGCTTGTGACTCTCATATGCATTCCTAAATACATACTTTCCAGTACTTAGGGACCAGGGAGAAAACTCACAGTACTGGAAAGCATGTATTTAGGAATGCATATGAGAGTCAGAAGTTAATTTCTGGCACTATGTGAGGAATAACCAGTCACAACAAGGTGTGTGTCTTGTTCCCATTATTTTTGAAATAATGTCAGGAATTAAACCTCTTGTCTCATACATGCAAAGCAAGTGCTCTTCTGCTGAGCTACATCACTAGGCTGAATTTTGGTTCATACTTTGTGTGACATGGACTATGGTTCTATTGTTGTATCAGAATGTGCTTAATCAGGCACAATGAGCCTTTAAAACAAAAATGCAAGATCTATTTACACCAACAGTCTATAACTAGGCAGTCGGTCTAAATTTGCAGCCAGGAGCAGGGTCACAAGACTACTTCATGTAGAACGTTTTTCAGCAGCACCAAAAAATTGTGAAAAAGAGATAAAAGGGGGGTGAAGAATGCAGTTTCCTGATTGGTTGCACGGAAACAATACATCAAGACTGGAGGGTGAATCACGGGACATATAGTGAGTCCTTGTTGCTAGGAATCTTTGTGGCTAATACAATTAGTTTTAGGTTCCATATAGGCATTTATTTATTATTTTTTGCGGCCCTGTTCCATTCCTGTCCAGTAACCATATTTGTCTGGCTCTTGTTTCAGTTATAACATCAAGATATTTTTTGACCTAATTATCTCTGCCCAATTCCTAGAATGGGTCAATCAGAGGTTCTGACTCTAGTTACGTGCTTATGCTTCTAACTGTCCCATTACACTCATAGGGTGGTAATTTTAGATTAACAAAAAGAGATTCTGTTGGTGAAAGGAGTACATGGAAAGCAAAAGAGCAATTCAAACTTTCTATACTACAACATGATTTATATATTAATTCCCACATTAATATCAATTGAAAAATAAACATTCTTTTCCTTAGATAATTCAATATTTTATTTCAGAACTACTCAAATATGAAAAACTTCTGTTTCTGACTCAGGGAAAGGCACTAATATTCTGGAATGAGAGTGAGACGGTTTGTTTTACAGAACACTTAGCATTATAATAATGTAAAATGTTGACCTTGAGAGAGAGACTCTTAGACATGGGGCAGAGCGGTTCCTTGCTCTCCCTGTGCCCAGCCGTTCATGAGGCAGTCGGGAGGCATGGTGGGTTCTAGCCTTGGCCCACCACCCCGGCAGAACCTCACAACAGGCCAGACGACCCCCCCCACCCACTCCATGGGTGCCGCCATTTTCCACATCCGACTTCCCTCTCTTCAGAACTCCACCCAGCCGACCAGCCCATCACAGCCCGGCTCGCGCGGCCGCAAGCAGCCGCAGCGGTTCATCAATAAATGCTTTATTTGGAGGTGTTTAAATAATATGCCTCCCCATACGGCAAGCCTAGCAAGCTGCTCATGTTGTATTTGACATGCCAAATGCCAGTAACAATTATATTAGGTCATTCCCATGACCTAATATAATGGTTTGAGGCTCTTTATGTTCCTGTAGCAAGCCGATGCCCTTTGCTCTACTGGCATGAGACAGGACATATGGAGATATTACTGGTGCCCGCTCTAGCAAATAGATGATTAAGGGAAGATCGTGATCGTGATCGTGTTGACCTAGAGTAAACAAATAGGATAAAATCAAGGTTCATGCCAAAATTCACATACATCACGCATCTCTTCAATATCATAGAGATCTTGATCCGTTATATTGGACAGGCAAGCAAATGGGGAAACAGCTGTTCTGCTTTCAGTCCCAGGCATCAAATGATAGACGAGTTCTGAGTCTTCACATTCCTTACCTGAAAAATCTAATAAGAAATGAATTGAAAAATCAAATGAATAGAATGAACACTTTTAATAAATCCAAAATGTATATATACCTTATTACTATATATACTACTAAGGTTTTTGTTTCTGTTTTAAGGAAGGGAAATGTTAAAGTTAAAAAATTTTAGAACTGCTATATTATCACTGAGAAAACTTTTATTCTAAAAGAAACTTATTCTGAGATTTGTGGGTGGTTCTCTACCTACAATCCAATGGAGAAAATCAGTGCTCCAAGTCTATCTAAGAAAGTAGATATTCCTCATTTATAAAGCAAGAAGCATATTCTATTGGATACCAATACATATGAGGCCATCAAGGCAAAAACACAAGCCATTCATTCATCTACTCTTAAATGTCAGTATTATGTGTATTGAGGTAGAAAAAAATGCAAGATTTTTCATATGATTTTAAGTTGACATAATTGCCCATTCTTCATTCTATTCTTCACATTCCATCAGAAAGGATGAAATTTCTTCTTCACTCACTAGGAGGCAGAATGGGAGAATGCTGTTCAGTTCTTTGCCCCAATATCTTGGTCTCTTTTAATGTCTGTTTCTATGTATCTGCCTCGCTCTATCCTTCTCTTTGTTTCTATTTCTCTACATTTCTATTTTTTCTGTCTCCTGTGCTTCACCTTTTTGTTTCTCTCTTCACTCCAGTCCTCCGTTGTTGATTTGTCTGTCAGACTTGTTTCTACTTCATTTCTTTTTTTTCTCTCCCTTTTTTCTCTCTTTCCCTCTTTCTCTCATCACTCATTTCCTGAACACAAACACACTTCTATATCATTGCCCATGAATCTTTCTGTCTGTTGTTCTATTCTTCATTCTCTGACTCAGAATTTTCTCTATTAGATCACTGTTTATCAATCTTCTACCATCTGTGGTCTCCTAATCCCTTGTTTCCTTCCTCCTTATGGCCTACTATCCCTACTGGTTGCCCTTCTACCTCTTGCTGTAAAATGTTCTTGTGTAAATGGTCTTGTGTAAACTATCTTACTGGTTGCCCCCTAGTCTTTTTTCTGTGGTCTACCATTTACACTATTGTCATTTGTGGCTCCCTTATAATATCCTGGAAGCCCAAGCGGTAGGTTGGTAGAGAAACACTACCTTACTGGATAGACTACAAGAGAAGGACATGCACATCATTTGGAAGTCAGGAAAACACGATGCTCTGCTTATTGAAACACACTTGTATGAACATGAAAACATCTAATTCATCTCTATTCATATAGATCTCCTGTTCAAATTGTTCAGTAGTACATTCACAGACTCAGAGACAAATTTAAGAGCTTACTGTCGAGCTCCTAAGCCCTTAAATTTAAATGCATGATTGGATTTATTAATAAGTAATATCCCCTCCAAAACAAGTACAACTATTTGTCATTAAATAGTTTATGTAGTGAATATGGCTGTACAATATTTTAATGTGCTAAATGCCATTGGAAAATATATTTAAAAATCATCAATGTAGGCTACATGAGTTTTACCCAAGTTGTTTAAAGCTTGGAGGAAATGTTGTCTATTATTCTTACTCTGTTTTATTTATGTAAACTTTCTAAAAAGTTTATCTACCTCTTATCATTCATAAGGGTTTTATATAATCTGTCTAAGTAAAGGAATAGATCAAAGTATTCCTTCTTAGTCCATGTTTCACTCTTGAAAAATAAAAATTTCACCACCTCATTTTCACTTAACTCTTTCTCTCTCAAACTTTCCATCTTTGGACAGAGTATATTCCCTTCTTCCAATATCTTGATTCTAATATTTAATCATTAATTAAATTTTCTTTATATTCTGTATTTTTTAATTGTTCTGTCTTCTTCAGAGATATAAACAAAACCCGAACTTCTTGTTGTCACCATCCATAATTTATATTTGTAACTTTTATGTGCAAATTCTTTTTTAATTTATAAATCTACTGAAATTTGAAATTTTTAAGAACTAAGATTGCCAATAGACAATATGTCAAAAGAAATTATGTCATCAGTAAGTAAGAAAGGAAATAGTCTAAATTGAAGTCTGTTAGCTCAAAATAACATTAAAATATGGAAATATCTTAGTACTTAGCTTCAAATAAAATCTATGATCACTGTATCACTCACTATCTTCCGTTCATCATGGATTTGCTTGAGCGGGCACCAGTAACATCTCCGTATGTCCTGTCTCATGCAAGTAGAGCCCAAGGGCACCTCTTGTTCCAGGAACATAAAGAGCTTCAAACCATTCCATCAGGCCATGGGAATGAGGTCTAAAATTGTTACTGGCATTTGACATATCAAATACAACACGGGTAGCTTGCCAGGCTCTGTCATGTGGGTAGCATACTCATCTCTAAATCCAGCATTTATTAATGAACGGCGCTGCCGCTGTGAGCTAGGCTGTGATAGACTGGTGTGCTGGGTGGAGTTCTGACGAGGGGGAAATCTTGATGAGGAAAATGAGGTCCTCATGGAGTGGGGGTCATCTGGCTTGTTGCGAGGTTCTGCTGGGGTGGCAGGCCAGGGCTAGAACCCGCCTTCCCTCCCAAGCAAATCGTGAGCGGCTGGGCACAGGGAGAGCCAGTAGCAACTCTGCCCCATGTCTGTGAGTCTCTGGATCAGCATACCTGGGCGGATTTAAAAAAAGACTGCTGCAGGGTAGGTTGCCTAATTCTAAGTATGTGTTTCAGCATAAATTTTGAATTTTCTAATCAATGAAGAATTTTAACATCTGAAAGATTATGTTAGTTTTTTATTATTTTCTAAACTTTAATCTTAAAATAGTTTTTGACTTTATATTCTGTTCATGAACATTCACAAACTTACCAATTTCTGAGAGAGGTAATTGATATTCTTTTCTCATATCAGCCAAGTGAGAAATAGTTAGGAGAAAGGAAACGAAATTATTTTTAATTCTGATATTATATTCATCTACTACTGCAGCAAATTCCGGGGGAAGATCATCTAGTATTACCTAGGAACAGTAAAATATATTAATGCTATAATATAAAACAAAAACAGTTTATCAAAGTCAGAGTCACAGAGGATTGAATTTTTAAAGGTTTTAATGGAAAAGTATTTCTAAGTATAGATGCTATTAGAGTCATAGAGTCATAGTTACTCGCGCCGTTTAACGGCGCTTCATTGAATTTTTTCACTTTGACATGCAGAGCACTGGGCAGAAATCACATCGCGTCAACACCCGCCGCGGGCCTTCTCGATGCTTTGCTTTAATTAAACAGTCGGATTCCCCTGGTCCGCACCAGTTCTAAGTCGGCTGCTAGGCAAGGCCGAGGTGAGGCGCGGAACCGAGGCTCGGGGAGGTCAGGAAAAACAGATATAATACAGATATAATAGATGCTATTATTCACCATAAATTAAAAATGGAAAAATAAACTAATTTTAACACCCATGGGTAGAGGTTGCAAAATTTTTTATACAGTATTTCCTTCCTGTTTTTTGTATCTAACTTATGAGGTTGTATTTGGTTATAATAAGAATTATATCTGTATTACTATGCCATAAAATACTATGTAGGGCTGGAGAGTTAGCACAATGGATAAGGCCAACCTGGGTATGATTCATGGTACCGCATATGGTACCTTGAGCACGGCCAGCTGTCATTGAGCATGGAGCTAGGAGTAAGCCCTAAACACAGATTGGCATTGCCCCAAACTCATAAAAAATAAGTAAAGTACTCTAAAAAAAATAAGTGCTAGTTATTTTACTGTTACTTATAGGTAGGCTAAAATCCCTCTAAACATTCTCTTTTCATTGGATTTATAGGTACCATTCAATGTTTAATTATAAGTGGTTTTTGACAAATCGGGTTAAAGCTCATCATTCAAAAAATAAGTTAAAATCCAATGTCCCAGTATTTCTGAATGCAATTTTCCCTAGGTTTTTAATAAGTTAATATCTTATGTCAGTTCTATTTTGCATATTTATATTATTAGTTTGAATTCCAATAAGTAAAAACAGCACATTAAAATATTTGAAACATTCATTTATATTCCTATCATCGCTTGTCACTTGTCTTACTATTGTTCATCAATTTGCTTGAGCGGCACCAGTAACATCTCCATACGTCCTGTATTGTGCTAGTGTAGCCAACGGGCATCTGCTCACTCCAGAAAAAGAAGAGCCTCAAACCATTAGTTCAGGTCATGGGAATGAGATCTATAATTGTTACTGGTATTTGGCATATCAAATATGACACTGGTAGCTTGCCTGGCTCTGTTCCTATCAAAGTTGTTTATTTTAATCCCTCCCAAATTAACATGTAAGCTATTTTTTGTTGCTGCATTTTGTGATTTTTTTTTTTTTGGGTGACACTCAGGGACGCTCAGGGTTACTCCTGGCTTTTGCTCAGGAATTACTCCTGGCAGTGCTCAGGGCTCATATGGGATGCCGGGGATCTAACTTAGGTCGGCGTTGTGCAAAGCAAGCGTCCTACCCGCTGTGCTATCACTCCAGCCCGATAATGTTTTTTAAATTTTATTTTATTCTAACTTTAGTATGATGAAGCTATAAATTTGATTAGATCTACTTCAATATGAAGTTTTGCTGGATGGTTATTAACTACAATAATTTTTATGTTAATTTTTAATATTTTAGTAGCCAGTCATTTCATTTATAAAGAACATTTTATTTTGGGGGTTTTCTTCTTTGGATAATATGCAGTTGTTCTTGGAGCTCACTCCTGACTCTGTATTCAGGGATCTCTCTGGTGGGGCTTGAGGTGACCAGGTCAGCCACATGCAATGCAAGTGCTTTACCCTCTGCACTACTGCTTCTTCCGCTAAATAAAAATCATTTTTAAGTTAGGAGATATATTCACTGAGAACTGTCTATGTGCCAAGCACTATTCTAGGTCCTTTGCATATTTTAGCAACATGGAAGACTTTATTTTAAATTTTTTACCAAATGCACTATGATTTATAAACTTGTTTATAATAGAATTGTTTAGACATACAATATTCCAACACAAATCCCATCATCAGTGTCCCGTTCCCACCACCAATGTCCTCTGGTTCTTTCCCACCTTCCAGCCTGTCCCCAAGGCAGGCATATAACACATTTATTTCATATTTCTTGGTCCAGTAATACTTAATAGAATCACAGAATTAAAGTAGGTACCAACTTACAAATAAGAGGCAGACCTCATTAAACAAATAAGTTTATGACCATCTATCTATGAGTGTAAACCAGGGAAGTACTGCAGAAAGCGACTTTTTAATATTCTATTCCATGCTCACTGAAGTTTACATTTACAAGGGTCACAGTTTTATTTGGCACATTGAGAATTCCCAGAACAATATTTTCAAATGGTCCTGATTCAAGTCTTCTTGTTTCAAAGATAAGTGCCATTATGGCTATTTTTTACACCATTAAGCTTATATTTTATGATCCCCATGTAAGTAAGGTTGTCAATAGCTTTTCTTTCTCTGACTGATTTTATACAATACCCATGAGGGTTTATTACTTTTTCCATTTTCCATTGAGGGCTGACTGTTTCTTCCCACCCCCACCATCATTATTGTAAATTTTGATCTAATGACGCAGAAGTGCATATGGGATTTTTGAAGGGAAGATGTAGTGAGAGAGACAGTGCTTAGGAATTACCGCTGGTTCTGTGCCCAGGGTCATTTCTGGTGGTGCTCTGGAAACTGTACGTGGTACTTGAGAATGAATTGGGTCTGCTGCATGCAAGTCAGTGCCTTAAGTTCCATTAACTTTCCAATTCAAAATAATATTTGAATTGAGATAACATTAAGTATAATTTATAAGTGCTTTTTAGATTATATTTATAAGTGCCGCGCCAGACCAAGTTGGTTTCACTGACAGTGACCCTGGGTGGTAGGAGCGAGGAGTGGGACGGCTGGAGGCAGAGCAGGATTGCCTGCAGGAAGGGGGGCTGCCCTCTCTCCCGCATTCCCAGAGCAGGCGTGGTTGTCTTGGTTTAAGCGGGATTTGATGTGAATTCTTTTTGCTGCTTATGCCACCCGCACAGCAAGCCTGGCAAGCTGCTCGTGTCGTATTTGATATGCCAAATACCAGTAACATTTATATTAGGGAATATAAATGGGAATGATATATAACACATATATAACATATACATCATTCCCATGACCTAATATAATGGTTTCAGGCTCTTTATGTTCCTGGAGCAAGCAGATGCCTTTGGGTTCTACTAGCATGAGACAGGACATATGGAGATACTACTGGTGCCCGCTCTAGCAAATAGATAATCAACGGGAAGATAGTGATAGTGATTAGGACTATTTTTAAATATTTAAAATAAGTCTTCACTCTTTTCCTTCTCTAAGTAGTCATCTTATTTACCAAGAACTGACTGACAACTGACAAAGAAGTACTCTAATGAGGAATAGTAAAACTTTCATTAATGGGAAAATGTTACTGAACAACAATTGTGATGAACAGTTTCCTTACCATTGGATCAGACATCTTCTTTTTATGTTCATTCACACATGGAGGAAAATGTTTTTTTCCAAACAGATGTGCTAGCACAACCACTAGGGTCTCCATGACATCTTCAGGAAAAGTCTTATGACGACCTATTTAAAATAGTTAAAGCTTTAATAGGTATTAATTATTCAACAGGTACTAATTTTGCTCATAATTAATAAAATACAGATAAGCTTCAATCACTGTGAACTATTTTAAGATTTGTAGTTCTTCTAAGTAGTCAGAAGATGCCAGTGTTAGTTTACTGCAAGTAAATTGGTGGAACTTTTCCTACCATGTAAAAATAAATTATAAAATTAAGATGAATCTCTGAGTCTGAAGTATAATTAAGAATTTTCATTATTTTCATGATTAAATGAAATCTGTGAAGTATCTTTTTTCTTTATAAATTATGTATTTTTAGATTATATGTATTTTATATTTAAAAGCATGCAATATACTTAGATGAAATATAGTTTCTAAGAAGTTCACTCTCCTGATAATCAAAAGGATTCTTTTTTAGAATATAATACTGAGTCTAGATTTATACTAGCTTATTAATCACTGAAATTTATTACTCGAGATTTATATAAAAAATTTTATTGTGGAAACTCAGTGTGTCTTGTATGATTCAGTTCTTCATTATTGCTTCTTAATAACCAGATTAATTATTGCCAACATATTTTGTACATAATTTCTTGAAGAATTTGAAAAAGAAGAAAAAATGGTCAGATAATATGAGAAAATAAATAACTAAGTGAGATTCTATATGGTAATTTAGACTGTCAGGCCACTATTGTGACCATTAGTAAAATTTAGCACTCTTGAGGCCTGAATAATATCACTATATTAATCAAAGTCTATTTCAGAAAATGTGTTAAGGTATTTAAAATATCTAGTAGAATATGTTAATGATAGTTAATAACAAAATTTGGCAGCTTAGCTGTTTTGATAAATGCTTATATGTGAAATTAATAGGCTTGTTTTCTTACAAAATTTTAAAACATAAATTTCTAAATGACTTTGATTTCTAAATAAAATAGTTAAATCATATTAGAATGATTATGTCAAGTTAGATTTAAGGAACTTTGGCATACATAAGGTCAAACATGCCTGTCTTCAAGTGTATCCCATTACTATTGTGATAAGACTAATCTTAATGTTCATACTACATTTTACACAATACAGTATTTTCCTTGCGAGGCCCATTTCAAGGAAAATATTTTTTGTATATTTCCTGCCATCTGCCCCTTGAGGTACTGCAGGTATTTCTGCACTGCATGGCTGTGTCGGCAGGTGGCAGACAGGAGACAGGCTTGTCTAAACCAGGGCTCTGGTCCATGGGCCCTAGGTGGTTGATAGCCTGACATAAAAAAAGACTGGGCCCCCTGGGATGAACCCAGAGCCACGGAAGAGCCTGACAAGCTACCCATGATGTATTTGTTATGCCAAAAACAGTAAAAATAGTGGACCTCATTCCCAACGAATGGAGATGTTACTGGTGCCCACTCAAGCAAATTGATGAACAATGGGAAGATAAGTGATGATACAAATGATACAAGTGAAAGCTTTAAAAAACTTTTTGAGATTAGAATTAACTTTTAAATATATATATGGTTATTAATATAAAGTTATTTCTTAATAGGTAAATAAAAATTTATACATTTTAAAAAGTCATTTTCTGGGTGTTTGTTAAATATTTAATAAATTGCAATATTAACTTATAATAATAAAAATTGAAATATCTTTCGGCACAAATTGTTGTATCCTTGTAACCAACTCTAGATCAAAGAATTTCTGTTAAAAGCCTTGTTTCCTTTTATTATGATTTGTTTGGGTATGACTGTCTACTTCACCATTTTCCCCTTCCATTTCACTTGGCTTATAGTCAGAAGAGAAGAATCATTTCGCTCTTCCATTCCACTTAGCTGCTCTTATTAAAATTATAGTCATGAGAGAAGACTATGTTCTATTTTCCAAATTCAACTCTTTATTGGGGGAAAGGTCACTTGATAACTTGACATCCCATTATTCATAAATTTGCTAAAGCAGGCACCAGTAACGTTTCCATTTGTCCCTTTCACAATCTAGTGTAACCCAATGGCATCTGCTTGCTCCAGGAATATAAAGAGCTTCAAACAGTTCATTCAGGGTCTTGACGAAGAAGTCTGACCACATATAGGTGGGCAGCTGTGTGATTTTTTGATGTCCTGTGTGATCCAGTTGATAACAGCTCTAGTCCAGCAGTCATCTCCAAATTGCATTACATGTCCAGCCCATCTGATTTTTTTTTTTTTTAATTTCTATGATTTTATTTATTTATTTATTTATTTATTTGCTTTTTTGGGTCACACCTGGCAATGCTCAGGGGTTTCTCCTGGCTCTACACTCAGGAATCACTCCTGGCGGTGCTCGGAGGACCATATGGGATGCCGGGGGATCGAACCCGGCCAGCATGGGCCGGCCGCGTGCAAGGCAAACGCCCTACCCGCTGGGCTATCGCTCCGGCCCCCCATCTGATTTTTGATGCCTTGGCAAACAAGACAGCATTCCTGACTCTCGATCATTGATAGAGGTCGGAACTCTGGATTCCTTCTCTCGCTTGAGTGAGGCGTGATATTCCAAGCATAGCTCTTTCAATTCCTCTTTGGGAAGCCCGAATAGTATTCTCATCCTGTTTCCGAAGGGCCCACGTCTCTGAGGCACATGTTAATGCAGGGAGAAAGGTGGAGTCAAAGAGATGTGCCCAGAGCCAGAGGTTCTTTGTCATTTTAGCTATTTCTTCAATGCTCTTTTTTTTTTTTGAGTCACACCTGACAATGCTCAGGGGCCACTCCTGGCTCTGCACTCAGGAATTACTTCTAGCAGTGCTCGGGGGACCATATGGGATGCCGGGGAATCAAACCCGGGCCGGCATAGGCCGGCCGCGTGCAAAGGCAAACACCCTACCACTGGGCTATTGCTCCGGCCCCTATTTCTTCAATGCTCTTGAAGGCATTCCATGCCGCTCTCTTCCTCCTGCACAGCTAAGGTTGTAGGTCATTTATCATGCTGAGTTCTCAATCTAGGTACCTAGATGACCTACGTACATCCTGATGGATCTATCACATCTTCCAGAAATGCAATGGAGAAGATTATCCATGAATTCTACTCGGATCTCTTTGATAGCTATATCCACCTGCCCACAAACAAATTCTGCAGGATGGATATGTCATTCCCTGTTGCAGGACACCTAAAAGCCTAAAAGCCTCTGCATCTGCCCTGGATTGCCTCCTGCAGATCACTTTGTAGATAGGGGGGTAGTCTAAATGTGGCAGTTTATCTGACCATGTAATCTATACTGGCTGTTATAAATATTATCTCATGCTACCACAATCATCGTGGGACTAGCTAGACCTTACCAGCATATTTGCCTGGCCACATTGGATCTCTCAGTAATTAGACCAGAGAGAAATGCTGTTTGCCTCAAGGCAAGCAAGCATGGCTCCCTGATAACTCAAAGGCAACTAAAATACAAAACTACTGTGAAGTAGAGGAGACTCTTGTGAAGGCTTGGAGAAATATTTAACTGGCATTAGTATAGTCTTTGGTACAGAGGCATGCCATCTCAGAAACCCCGTTCTCTACCCTATAAAGGCATTTCCAGGCAGATCATTGCTCAAAATATTAGCATATAAAAGGGCCTAGGTGAGGTGCTGGGAGGAATTATCTGAGGGCATTTGACCCGGCCTGCTTCCCATAAAAGTGTGAGGTCTGAGTTGCAGGGGTATAAAACCAGCCTGCTTCCTCTTTTGCTCTCTCTTTTTGGGGTTCACACTCTTTTTGGGAGTCTTGTCTTTGTCTCTTATTTACAGGGTCTTAAAACGTGGTGGCCGCCATCTTGGCCTACACATGGCTGGAGTTCTAGCTGGTAATCCTAAGCACAGGGTTTTTCCTATTGCTGATTTGTATGCCTGAACCTGTGATAAGTAAAGCATTTTAAAACCTGCGCCGATTCCTGAGTTTTCATCCATTCCCCAACCCTTTCGGAGGTAGAAGGGAACTTCGCTTCCCGGCACTGTTGGGGACTCCAGCGGTGCCCCCAACAGTTCCCAACAATCTCCCTTCTGAAATCCAACATGCCATTTCTTCGGTCATGAGGTGAACAGCACCAGGCCCAGACAAAGTCAAACCCAAATACTTGAAGAATCTGCTGTCAGTCCTTATCAATACACTGGCTCAGCTCTTCACACACTACCTGTCTGAATGCAAGATGCCCTCCCAATTGAAAACTAGCAGGACAGTTTTACTGTTCAAGAAGGGAGACATCCATGACTTTGGCAACTATCGCCTCATCTGCCTGTTGTCCATCATCTAAGAGCTGTTCACTCAAGTCATCCTGAACAGGATTGGCAGATCATTAGATGAAAGACCGCCATGCAACCAAGCTGGCTTCTGAAAAGGTTACATCACAATCGACCATATCCACATGGTAGCCAAGCTCATTGAGGTTTGTAGGGAGTTCAAGATGCTGCTCTGTCTAATGTCCATTTATTTAAAAAAAAGCTTTTGATTCTGTTGAGACTGAAGCGGTCATCAAAAACCTAACCAAGCAGGGCATTCAAACCCATTACATCAAGATCCTTCAAGTGCCCACCAGGATCTCACCATTCTACAAGGAAGTGATTATTGATGTAAAAGGGGGTTCAGCAGGGGTGATACCATCTTACAAAAACTTCCAGTGTCACCCTCGAGAACTTCTTGCAACAATTAGAATGGGAAGGAATGGGAGTGAAGATAGACGTGGGCAACTACACCACCTCTGCTTGGCTGATGACATTGTTCTAATAACACCAAACATTAGCCAAGTAGCACAAGTGCTATCTGACTTCAAGCATGAATGTGGAAAGATAGGTCTACAGCTGAATCTCAACAAAACAATGTCCATGAAAAACCGAACTAGTTCCAGATGCTCCATTCACTCTCAATGGAACAAACATCTCTGAATGCCGCAGTTGGGGAAAGGCACTTTTTCAAATTTATTTTCATTCTAAGGTACAGAAACCACTTGTTAATATTTGCTAAACTAATCAAAACATGCAGAATTACAAACATTTGCAACTTAATAAATACTATTCTTAAAACTGGAATCTGTCAACTCAAGCATGACAGATTAAAAATCTCTGATTATATAGCTATACCTACTGGTTACCTATATGTCTTCTCGAAGAAATTTCTTTCATCTCTTCTTCCCATTTTCTGAAGTTTGTTGCTGCTGTTAAGTTTGTTTTTTATTTTGTTTTGGTTTGATTTTGAGGCCAGACGCAGTAACACTCAGGGATTTCTCCCGGTTCTGCGCACTGTGCTCCTGGCATTCCTCAGGAACAGAATGGGATGCTGGGGATTGAATTCAGGTCAGCCACTTGTAAAAGCAAGCACCCTAACTGCTGTATTATTTCTCTGGGCCCAATATGGTTGATAAGTTTTAATATACTTTATATATGTTGACTATTAATTTCTTATAAATGGGTCATGGATAAATATTATCTTCCACAATTTGTGGTTGCCTTTTTATCTTGCTTATCCTTTATATTGCTGGATTAAAATATTTGGATTTAATATAATCCAATTTGTTTACCGTTGATTCCATTTGCTTGGCCACCAGCATTAAATCATTGAAGAAGCCTCTAAATTTACAGTTATAGAGTGTCGGGAGCACTGCCGGGTTCTCCGACAGTGCCTGAAAGTGAGTTCCCTTCTACCTCCGAAGCCGGTGGGGAATGGATGAAGACTCAGGAATCTGATGCATTTTTAAAAGGGCTTTACTATCACGGGTTCTAATATACAATCCAAGAGCAGGGAAAACCTCCGGACTCTGGGTTCCCAGCTAGGCCCCAGCCAGGTGTAGGCCAAGATGGCTGCCACCACGTGTTGAGGCCCAACAGAGATGGAGAGGACAGAGAAGCAAAACGTCAAGGGAAGAGCCGAAATGGCAAAAAGGGGAAAATAAGAGAGAGCTTCTTTCTTCTTGCAGCTTATTTTATAGCTAGAAATCCGCCCAAACTTCCCCAACCCAGCCCATTCTGGGCTGAGCTATCGAGAGATGAAAACAGGAAAACAAAGTGCTGGCGTGGATGTGGGGGAAAAGGGGACACTCATCCATTGTTGGTGGGAATGCCGGCTGGTACAGCCTTTTTGGAGAACAATACTGACATTCCTCCAAAGACTAGAAATTGAACTCCCATTTGACCCAGCCATACCACTCCTGGGAATCTACTCTGGGAAACCAAAAATACGCAGCGGAAACACCATCCCTACTTTTATGTTCATAGCAGCATTATTTACAATCGCCAGAATCTGGAAGCAACCAGAGTGCCCAAAAATCGATGACTGGATAAAGAAGTTTTGGTACATCTACACAATGGAATACTATGCAGCTGTTAGGAAAAATTAAGTTATAAAATTTGCCTATAAATGGATGGACATGGAGAAGATTATGTTGAGCGAAATTAGCCAGAAGGAGAGAGACAGATACAGAATGACTGCATTTATCTGCATAACATAAATATATATGTACATATTATGAAACCAATATCCAAGGTCAAGTGAAACATATATCAGGAGGTCTTGTCAAAGGTGGAAATTATCACAAACGTGTGGGAATCAGAGGCTAGGTAAGACAGAAAATGGAACAATGTGCTAACAATTGTCGAGGGTACTAATGCCAACCTAGAACTGAGCATTTAATAGAGGCAAAAAGATACACATGACAACCCTTTAATGTATGTTCTGTAATCCATAGTCTGGAGGGAAAGGAAAAGATAAAGAGAGAGAAACGGAAAGAAATAAAGAACCTGCCATGGAGGAGGGCTGGGGAGGGGGGAGGGAACCGGGGACGTTGGTGGTGGGAGATGGGCACTGGTGGCGGGATGGGTGCTGGAACACTGTATGACCAAAACCCAAACATGAACTTTTTTAATTGTATATCTTTGTAATTGTAAAAATAAAAAAATTTAAAAAAAAAAAACAGGAAAATAGCTCCATAGAATGTAGCAACTTCAGGAGACCATCTGGTTGTTTACAAGGACCCAGAGCTAATTAAAAAGCCTCCTAGCAGAGCTAGGAGAAGCTACAAGCCAAATGTAACTTACCCTGGCAGGAAGGATCAAATGCCCCTCAGGTAATTTCTCCCAGCACCTCACCTAATATCTTAAGCCAAGATCTGGCTGGAATTGCCTTTATATGGTAGAGAAGGGGGTTTCTGAGATGGTATGTCTCTGTACCAAAGACTAATACTAATGCCAGTTAAATATTTCTCCAAGCCTTCACAAGAGTCTCCTCTACTTCACAGTATTTTTGTATTTTAGTTGCCTTTGAGTTATCAGGGAGCCATGCTTGCTTGCTTGGAGGCAAACAGCATTTCTTTCTGGTCTAATTACTTAGAGATCCAACGTTGCCAGGCAAATATGCTGGCAAGATCTAGCTAGTCCCACGATGATTGTGGTAGCATGAGAGAATATTTATAACAGCCAGTACAGAATACATGGTCAGATAAGACTGCCACATTCAGACTACCCCCTATCTATGAAGTGACCTGCAGGGAGGCAATCCAGGGCAGATGCAGAGGCCTAGGCTTTTAGGTGTCCTGCAACACTGGAGGCTTGCTCCTATTTCTTACTCAATAAAATGTATGGGTTTAGGTCTAATATTGGGGGTTTTAGTTCACTTTTTAGTTGACTTTGAGGTCAAAATGAAATAGAGGTCTGAATCCATCTTTTTAACGTGTGATTTATCAGTTTTCCCAGTATAATTTTTTGGAAGGGGCTCTGCTTGCTCTTTTTCTTGCTTTTCACTCCTTTCACAATGAATATTAAAACATACCTGAGGATCTGTCACAGAACTCTCAAATGTATTATTTTGACCTAGTCAATAAAGACATCTATATTCTGATGTTCATTTTAGCTATACATAATACCCAATATCTGGATATCCAATATCTGGATATCCAATATCTGGATACAACTCAAGTGGCCAAGAACAGATAGCTGGATAAAGAAACTGGCTATATATATATATATGTGTGTGTGTGTGTGTGTGTGTGTGTGTGTGTGTGTGTGTATGTGTGTGTGTGTGTATATATATACACTCACACAGACACAATGGAATACTACTCAACTGAGAAATGATGAAATCCTGCAATTTGCCATTATGTGTATGGAACCTGCAGGATTCATGTTCAGCTAAGTCAGTCAGGAGAGAGAAAGCATGATCTCTTTCGTGAGTGGCAAATAAAAGACACATAGTAAGACATTAGCAAATAATTAAAAGCAACAGAATCTAAGAACTGGTCTACATAACAGATGATGTGGCTGGCGGTGGGGAGAGGTAAGAGGGGGCAATCGGGGCAATAGTGGAAGAAAGGGACACACTAGTGAGTAGTGTGCCGTTGGCCTTTTGTGAGCACCCTTTCATTGACCATACTGTAAGGTTGTAAAGCACAGTGAAAATAAAAATTTAACTACAATTTCTTTAAAAAATAGAGTAAGATAAAATAGTAAAATATCTGATGGCTTCCTGTAGAAGAGCTTGATGGATATGCCTTGTGATCTGTGCTGCCTCACTGGACAGGATGCTTTCCCCATCCTTGCACTTCTTTTCCCAACATAAACTTTGGAGAAATGAGAAATAGCCTCACACATTACTGTTTCATGAAAGTCAAAGAACCCAAGTTTCTAAAATAGTTACTTTCAACTATGAGAGACCATTGAAGATAGCATTAACCCATGCACACTAAGGATCTCAGCACAAATTGCTTAATCTCTGTGGCCACACTTAGATTGAAGAATTGTACAGACCAAAAGAGTTCTCACTGTTCTGGTTGGAATGTCAGTGCTATAAATATTTTATTTTCCACAAATATTTGTTGCCACCTTCTATGTGGCGACATATGTGCCCAAATTCTTATAGAACTAGAGTGACTATCCACTCAGTGGGAACTTATGCTTGAATTTTGATTTTCGTCCAATTATAAATTGTGTAAATGACACATACTCATGTAAAATCTTGAGAGTAAGTTATAATAACCACACACCACTAGAAAATTTAGTGTTAGGAGCAGATCTTTCATTTTTCTAGTAAAAAGCAGCTAATTCAGTATGTTTATATTGTATCAGCAGAATTATATCGAACTGTTTTTACTTAACTTATTTTACATAGTAATATATTATACGCAATATTTTAGAAATAATTGAAATCTATTGCTAATGTCTTCATATGACATGACTTTGTCATGTAAATAAAACACTTTGGGATGATCTATTAAAGGTTCTACGGTTTTTATTTATTATTTAATTATTATTTATTTTGCAGGGTTGGTCCACAGATTTTAATTCTGGCTTTATGGTCATGGATCACTCCTGGCACTGCTCCAGGGATCATATGCAGTGCCCGGCAAAGAACCCAGGAAAATGCTTTTCTCACTATACTATTTCTTTTAATTTTTATATTAGTTAACAAAAATTAATAACTTAACAAAAATACGGTAAACAATGTCTTATAAATGAAATATTCTGGTTTCCATTTGTCATTTAAATTTGGATTATATCACATTATTTATTTAGTGATATTATATTAAGCCTCTGGAAAATTAAAAACAGTATTTTTGAAGGAAATTATTACAATGACATTATTATGTGCCATATTATTCCTGTATTTATATTGAACTTTACACTGTTATTTTAGTGTCTTATTATGTTAAAGATAAGAACCAAAATGTGAGTATTCATAAAGATGCTATTTGCTAGTCAGTTAAAGATATAATAGGGATTAAGTAAATTATTTTGCATGTTATTTTGTTCAGTTGATACAAACACTGAAATATATTACTGTACTTTGTTTTAATTGATACAAACACTAAAATACCTTATATTTTATGAGTAATGTCTTTATTCTAATGGTTTTAATTTAAATATTTAAATTATATCCAATGGTCACTAGAGAAATTTACATTAAAGTCTTTGCAAAAAGTGCATGAACAATATTTCATAAACATTTTCATTAATATAAAATGATAAGAAATTGTTGAACAGAAAGCAAGAGAAAAGGCACTGAGAAAAATGCCACCAACTAAAGGTGAATTTAGCCTTGGAGATATGTGGCTATATGCAAATAGAGGTGTGATGTATGTTTACAAGTATGTGTCTGTTAATGATAGATGTTTGGAGAAAACACTGCTTACCTTTCTTGCTGACTCGATTACACAGCTTGTGAAATAAACCTTTTCTCAGCAAACTTACAAAAACAAAGTTTGCAGGTTCATGATAATGTAAATGTGACACCAATCCAGAATATCCAATGGGAGTGCATTTTTGATTCAGGTATCCCTATAAGTCAGTTTGAACATGTTAGCCTCGAGCTCTAGATTTCATAAACATCAAACAAATAAATTATTAATGAAATAAATTTCATTAGAATTAAATAAGCATGATTAACATCTTAACCTCATACAATTAAGTAGAAATCTTACCTCTCGAATCAAGAATTGCAATGAGTATATAAAATAAAATTTTATCATGCAAATGATCTTTGGTTGCTTGAAGGATATCAATGAGTGTTGAAGAACTGATAATGCCTAAATACACATATATAAAAATATCAGTTAGATATTAGGAAATCTTTTAGGAGATTTTAAAATGATAGATAAGTTAACAATGAAATATTTCTACAATAAAAAATGATATATGATGTGTGCCCTTTGTATACATGTCACTTGTCTTCCCATTGTTCAGCAATTTGCTCCAGTAACTTCTCCATACATCCTATTACGTGCTAGTGTAGCCCAAGGGCATCTGCTTGCTCCATGAACACAAAGAGCCTCAAACATTTGTTCAGGTCATGGGAATGGGGCTATCTAATTGTTACTGGTATTTGACATATCAAATATGACACGGGTAGCTTGCCAGGTTCTGCTGTATAGGTGGGATACTATTTATTGATGAACTGTGCGGTTGCAAAGTGGCCTTGTGCAACAGGGAGAGATCAGCTTTTCTCTTAGGTAGAGATCTGACAAGCTGTGGAGTTTGGATGTTGAAAAATGGCTGCCCTCATGGTGCGGGGTTCCTCTGGCTTCTTGCAAGGCTCTATTGGAATGGTGGGCCAGGGCTAGAACACGCCTTCCCTCCTGGATGCCTCATGATCAGCTGAGCACAGGGATAGCCAGTATCAGCTCTGCTCCATGTACCTGTATCTCTGGTTCAAGCATAATAATTATACCATATCATATGTATATTTTTATAGTTTAAATTAGGTATTACATATTGTATCATATTTAATTATAATTACAACTATATTTAATTATCCCATAATGTTTATGGTTATATTTGAGCAAGTAAAATGTTTTTAAAATTTAGGAGAAATGAATAGAAGTCTTATTTATGCCAGAATTGGGATGGGGAAGATTGTACAATCAGGCACTTGTGCTACAAGCAGGCATCCTAGATTCAGTCACCAGCACCACTTAATGTCCTCCAAACTCAGCTGGGAGTGACCTATTGGGCAGAGTCAGGAGTGAAACAGAGCAGCACTGGGTCTTCCAGCACCCCAAGGTAGAAACAATCCACTATCTTCCCGTTCATCATCTATTTGCTAGAGCGGGCACCAGTAATAACTCCATATGTCCTGTCTCATGCTAGTAGAAGCCAAAGGCTTTTGCTTGCTGCAGGAACATAAAGAGCCTCAAACCATTATATTAGGTCATGTGAATGACCTAATATAAATGTTACTGGTATTTGGCATATCAAATACAACACGAGCAGCTTGCCAGGCTTGCCGTGCCGGGTGGCAACAATTATAAGGTATAAAATGAAGAACCACAAATTACATTCAATCTCCTATATTTTAAGCAATAATTGTCTCAAATATGACTTTCAAAATGTTTTAAAGAAAAGTTTTCTTTGAATTGAATGTATATAGAAAAAAAATTATACAGAGAGGAAAATTGTGGGGTTTTTTCTGTGTTTTTAAAAATCATGAACGACATAAACATGCTTTTATATTTTATGAAAGTACTGCAAACCAAAATCAAATGGTACAGAGAGTTTATAGTACATTAAATTATTCTCTTCAACCTGCATAAAGCTATGAAACTGACTAATTATTGACTTTAATTAAATGAAATACAAGCCAACCTTTGCTTTGGCATCCTCTTTGTCCTCTGCTTTGGCAAAAAGCAGCATCAGTCTGAGAACCAATGATAATGTTAGAGGAAATTGACCCACCAGTTTGGGCACATTAGATTTTAAGAGTCTTTCGATCTTAGGTAACGGAATACCATAAAAGAACACATTTCCTACGAGGTCTTCTCCACGTCTCCCTGCACGTCCAGACATCTAGAGATAATCACATAATATTTACATGATTTTAACTCTTATCTCTGTAAATGGTTAATGTATGACTTGCCTTTATAATATTGAACACTATACTTTTAAAAATAATGAAAAGTTCTTTATTGGTATATTAACTATGAAGTATTATAATATTTTTTATTTCATGAACACACTGTGAAAATGTGTGCCTTTTTATTAATGATTATGTTTAAAGTTGATGAATTTAAAATAGGAAATGTCTATCTTAAATCACCAATATATTTTCAGAAATTACTCTGAATCAAGAACATTGTAGATATTTAATTTATAATCACTAGTGCTTGGCATCAGTTTGGGTACTCAAAAATGTGGTTACATTTTATTATTATTTTTGTTTTTTTAACTTTGGCAATGTTTGACAAACGAGAATAATCTCAAGAAAATGAACACATTTATCTGGTCAATGATTTCTTAAGACAATTTAGTATAATCATATTCACAGTGTGATTTGACTGTATTTAAAAAGTCATTTGAAAATATATCTCTAGGTAACATATGTTTCAGAAACACTGTTTATTTTATTATGGAAAAAAATGTCCTAGGTCTCTTTGTATACACAGGCAATGAAAGTAATGTAGTATAAATACCTGTCTAAAGTTCAAAGCATCCAGATAAACAGAATCTTCTGTAAAAACAACAGATTTACATGGCATATTAATTCCCAATGCAAGGGGTTGAGGTGGCTGTTACTACCTGTGGGTAAAAGGTAAAAAAATCATTAAAAGATACTTAAAATTGGGACAGAGTCATAGTATAGCAGGTAAAGTGGCTGCACTGCATGTGACCAATCCAGGTTCAATACCTAGCATCTCAATGACGGTCACTTCCAGAAGTGATCCTTGAGTGCAGGGCAAGGAGTAACCCTGAGTACAGCTGGGTGTGGCTCCCCAAATAAAAGATCCTATAAACAACATAGATTAAAAAGGTGTAGATAAAAACACTATTAACTACATTATGATCCCTTAATATTTTTTTCAGACTGCATTCTGGTGAGGATGTTGTGTTAGAACATTGTTTATATTAAACCCTATTATTATCAGTAATGTAAATCACAATATTTTCAGGGTTTTTTAGTTTGGACCTGATGTCCATATTCTAAATATGTATGGACTACATTTCAAATAGTAGTCATATTCTTTTAGATTTTTCTTAGTTGTGGTAAAATCGCACACTTATATTTAAAAGATCAGGAAGCAATATTTTTTGGAAAATGACTAATTCTATTCTTGGGGCAAATAATGAATATGGCATCAATGTATCTTATTTTGTCAGATAACACAAAAAGTGTTTAAGCAACTATAACATTCACGGTTATCAAAATCTGGTTAAGGTCAAAAGAAAGGTAAAAGACTTATCATTGGCCAAATCTTGAAAAATAGGAACAATTATAAAAAACATTTGTTACCACTGATCATAACTGAAAGCTTAAAATAAATGTATACTGTATCCATAGTGATGACCATTGGATACGTATTTAACTGGGGAGAAGAGGCACATCTTCTGTGTGTAATACCACCAAATAATTTTGGTGGTCACTCAATCATAAAAGGTATGTAACATGTTGAACTTCCCATTCCTTACGGATAATAAAATATAACTTTCTAATGCAGCAAACTAACCAATGATTAACATGCTCAAGATAATATCATCAATAATTGGTCAGGTAAATAGTGTACCCTTAAAACAACATGGTGATCAGACAGTCCCAGAGCCATTACAGCCACAGAGCAGGGAAAGAACCAAAACTAGAATGCCCACAATTCTGAGCGACAGAGGAAATAAGTGGGACACTTTGAATGTTCATGCCAGGATACTTCCCCTCAGATACCTTCTCTGGGGGCATGGCTGGCTGGGCAGGTGGCCGCTAACATGGCCGCATCTTAATACATAAAGCAGAAAATACAATGTCAAGAGGAAGTTAACATCCTCGAAGAGGGAAGAAGAGAACACCATCTGCTGAGTATCTCCAGAGACCTAACTTACACTGAGGAAGAAACAGTGCCCCAGAAGAATTCACCCCCAACTACCTCAGCATGATGGGAAAACAATGCAGATGCCCAGCTCTCAGAGCTAATAAAGAAAACAACCACGAAGACTCAAAGAATAATACACGTGTTCATAATCTCTCTGACAAAGAATTCCAAGAAGGAATGGTGAGGATGTTTAATGAGCTCAATGACAAAATGGAATGGATGTCCAATAAAATACAGGAAGACATAACAGAAGCAGTGGAAAGGGCAGTCAATAAATTGTGGGAGGAAATATGAGCAGGAAATGAGAACAAGACAAACAGAAATATTATCAATATAAACCTCAATAGATGAAGTGAAAACACAATAGGGCTCTCAACAGCAGGATGACAGCAGCATAAGACAGAATCAGTGAGACTGAAGATGAGCTTCAGAAAGCACTCAGGAAAAGCACCAGATACAAAAGACTGAAAAATGGATCAGCAGCAGAACAGAGAACATTGGGATGATTGCAAGAGGAAAAATATAAGAATCATTGGAGTCCCAGAGAAATATGATGGAAACCCCAAGGAAATAGATATCATTAAAAAAACCTTGCAGAAAAGTTCCCAGAGTTAAAGGACACAGGCATCCAGATCCAAGAAGCCTGAAGGGTACCAGCAAGAAGAGACCCCAATAAAAAGACTCCAAGACATATCCTAGTCAAAATAATGAATGCCATTGATACACAATTCTTCAAGTGGCAATAGCAAAGAAGAAATTGTATACAAAGGAGATCCATTCGACTTTCAGCAGATCTATAAGAACAGAACCTCCAAGCCCAAAGGCAGTGGTGGGATATAGTGAAAAAACTCAATGAAATGAATGCCTGACCAAGAATTCTTACCTGGTTAAACTCAAATTCAGATTTGAAGGACAGATACACAACTTCTTGGATAAACAACAGCTCAGGAACTTCATAGACTCAAAAGTAACCTTAATATAACGGAAAGAGCTAATCTAAGATGAGACAAACCCAAAAAGAACAACAAACTTATAGAGAAAGATGGCACAATATCCCACAACAATAATCTCTCTCAATGTCAACAGTCTAAATGCACTAGTTAAGAGACACAGTGGCAAAATGAATCAAAAAATTGAATCAAACATTCTGCTGCCTTCAAGAAACACATCTAAACAATTGGAGCAAAGACAGGCTAAATTAAAAGACTGGAAAACAATCCTTCACTCAAACAAACCCTCCAAAAGACCTAGGTGGCCATACTGGTATCCAACAACATAGACTTCAGACTGAAGAAAGTCAGAAGGCACAGTGAAGATCACTTATTAATAATCAAGGGATATGTATATCAGTAAGATATTATACTCCCAAAACATATATGCACCCAATAACGGGCCAGCAAAATACTGAAAACAACAACTAATAGATTTCAAAGAAGACAGTGCCAGCAACATGATTGTAGTTGGAGACTTTAACATTGTGCTAACAACTCTTGATAGATCAACTAAACTGAAACTCACCAAGGAAATACTGGCCCTAAAGGAAGAATAAGAAAGAAGGGTTAGCAATATATATATATATATATATATATATATATATATATATATATATATATATATATATATATACATATATAGGACATTTTATCCCCCAAAAAGCTGAATACATATTTTCTCCAGTGCACATGGAACATTCTCAAGATAGATCATATGCTGAGCCACAAAACATACTTCCATAAAATCAAGAAGATAGAAATTGAGTCACCTATTTTTTTCAGACCATGATGCAATGAAAATAGAAGTTAATCACACACAAAAAATGTAGAGTCATACCATATATCTGGAAATGAAAAAAGATCATTGATGAGCAACCAGCATGTCATAAAATAAATCAAAGAGGAATCCCAAAAAATTCCTGGAAACAAATGAAACTGAAGACACGAATTACCACTACTTGTGGGATGCAGTGAAACAGTGTTAAGAGGAAAGTTCATAGCTCTTCAAGCATTCATCAGAAAATAGGAAAGGCCATCATAAACAGTCTGACCTCACAGCTTAAGATCTTAGAACATGATCAGCAAATGGAGCCCAACCCAGGCAGAAAGAAAAAAATAATAAAACTTAGAGCAGAAATCAATGAGATGGAATCCTAAAATTCAAAAACAATCCGAAAGATCAATGAAACCAATAGCCAGTTGTTTGAAAAAATAAACAAAATTGACAAACCACTTGCAAGACTCATTAGGAACGGGAAGAGAGAACCCAAATAAATAGAATCAGAAATGAAAAGGGAACATCACAACAGAAAGCACAGAAATTCAAAATCATCAGAAATTACTTTGAGAGTCTGTATGCCACGAAACAAGAGAATCTAGAAGAAATGGACAAGTTCCTGAATTCTTATAGTCTCCTAAGTCTACAAGAAGAAGATTTGAAATATCTCAACAAACCTATCACCATTGAGGATATGGAATCAGTAATCAAAAGTCTCCCCAAAGACAAAAGCCGAGTCAAGACAGATTCACCAGCGAATTCTACCAAACTTTAAATAGGATCTCCTTCCAATCCTTTACAAGCTCTTCTGGGAAATTGTAAAAACAGAAACACTCCAAATAACTTCTACAAGGCACATATCTCCTGAAACCCAAAGCAGACAGAGATGTCACAAAAAGAGAAAACTACAGACCAATTTCCCGATGAAAACAAATTGCTAAGATCTTCAATAAAATACTAGAAAATTGAATCCCAAATAGTCATCAAAAAGATTATGCATCACTGACCAAGTGGGATTAATCCAGAATCTTAAGGGTGATTGAACATCCACAAGTCAATCAAGCATAATACATCATATCGGCAGAGCAAGAAGAAATAAAAAACGGTGATGGTCATATCAATAAATGCAGAGAAGGCATTTACAAAATCCAAACACCTGTTCATGATAGAATACGCTTTTTAAAATGGGAATTGAAGGAATCTTCCTCAATATAATCAAAGCCATCTACTACTTGCCCAAAGCAAGCATCATTCTCAGTGGAGAAAAACTGAAAGCCTTTCCCCTAAGATCGAGGGACAAGAGAAGGCCGACCACTCTCACTACTTCTACTCAATATAGTACTGGAAATATGATATAGCAATCAGGGAAGTATAAAAAAAACATGAAAAGGGGTATCCAGATTGGAAAGGAAGAAGCCAAGATGTCACTGTTTGCAGAAGACATATTATTATACCTAAAATACCTTATACTTCTACCAAAAAGATCCTAGAAATAATAGATTCCAATTAGTAGAGTAGCAGGGTACAAAATCTATACCCG